>CAIGRP010069648.1:0-19324 GCA_903798385.1 Fraxinus cuspidata
GAGATCATTTTCTGCGATGACTTGTGTCAAAAATCGTTTATGCAATCGAATCGGAGATCAATAGTTGAATGATAGTTTGATTGCATATATTGAGAAAGATGTATATGATAAGATTGAAAATGATGTAATTATGGAACGTTATCAAAATATGAGAACACGTAAAGAGCAATTGTAATAAAATATCTCTTACTTTAATTTTTTCGTTACTTTTTAAAAATTTGATTGTGCCTCCAACATAAAAAGTTTGCGTCACACGTGTTTATTGTACACCGAAAACTAGTGTTTTCGAGATTAGTAGATTAATTACTCGATTACGAATATAATTTTCATATTAACTAATTAAGATAATTAGTCTTAATAATGCTAGGGAGTTTACATCACGAAAAATGTGTAATGCTCCACCAATGTGAGGAAAAATTGGTCTTTGTTTAATATGAAAATATATATATTAGATTTGAATTCCCTTTTATTATAAACTATTGCGAACCTTGAATGTTGATATTTTAAGGTATAATTTACTAGTTGTCATTATAATAAGACTGTTGTCCTTAAAATTAAAGGAAAAAGTTAAATAGCTGGAAAGAATATATGAAACGTATGAATATTGAGTTATCTATATCCTCATATAGAAGTTCGAATTGGTGGGATGCCAAGCATAGTTATTAAAATTGGACCGATCAATTCTAAATCGTCGAACCGAATAGTAATTGATCCATGTTCATTATTTGGTCCATTAAACATAGGAATCGATCAACAACAAATTACACTACCCAGTAATTCAGAAAGGTTTAAGAGGAAATCAAGTCTCAGACCAAAATTTTATAAATATCACAAAAATCGACGGGTTCATTAATTGATCCATTAAACAAAGGTTGGGTTCATTCATTAATTGATCCATTAAACAAAAGAATCGATCAATAACCGATTACTCTATACTCAGTAGTCCGGACGGATTCAAGTGGAAATCGGGTCCAAAGCAAAATTTTATTTTCAATTTGCAGTGTGGTTGATGTTCAAACCCGAGCATCCAATTTGAAATATCACAACTTTGATCATTATGGCACCTATAGAACCTTCAAAGTGAGACTAGGTGACCCCGGTCAAGTCTAAGTAACTATGTGCCAAGAGAGATGTCACATGTACTGGTGTACAGCTGGGAGGCCGTCAAATGGCCAAATTCATGTGCCAAAGTATGATTTTGACTATCATAATTAAAACAAAATTTGAAGGAGCTTGTGAAAATTTCTTGACCAAGTCAACTTTTGTTATTAACAATCTTGTACCATATGTATAACATTTTGTACATCTCTGGAAAAAAAAAATCTTGAACTATAATTAACTCCATTCAAAGACAAGAAAGAAAAGTTGATACAAAAAAAAAGAAAAAAAGAACCAATGAAACAGTTGATCTTAGCCGTCAAAATTGATCATCATCGATCGGCTTGTCACAGCCGGAATATCAAGCCCCAGCTCCAATCTACAAACTCTAGCAGCCGCTTTCATCTCTTGCGTTTCTTTCGGCTTCACATTGTTTTTAACTGGCGCTGATCCTAGAGTCAGCTCCAGTTCCATTTCAGCAACTTCGTCATCGTTACGAGCCGGCTCCGGATCCGGATTCCGCTCAGCTCTACCTAACAAGTCAGCTTCAGCAGTCTCCCCAGAAACCAAGCTCTCACTCTCCTGACTCTCCCTCTCCACAACTGGCCCGGCTGCCTCAGACTGATGGCTCAAAGAAGACTCATGGCTAGGCGACCTATTGACTTCCCCATGACCCGATTCCTCTCCTGATCCGGCCGCCCACACGCTCTTCGTCTTCACCCGAACACTCGACCTCTTAAACCTGCTTCGGGACCTGACCCGGTGCAGATCATTCGACCCGGATAAGTTCTCCTCCTTGTTCACATGCCTTATGTCGTAAGCATTCAAAGGCGGCCCATTTTTATTCGCCGCAGCATGATCAGTCGGTAATTGGGTTATCGGATCCCCCTTTAAAACCGCCTCCACCGCATTCTGGCAGAGCTGCCAACTCCCGGACCACATCAACCCGACCGACCCGTAAATAGGGTTCACAATTCTCCCACATGCCTCGTACAGTAATGACCGAAAAATAGCTGCACTCAAATAAAAGAATTTCGTTAACTACACAAAGTTAAGCTTTTTTAGATTAGATGGCTTACACTTAAAAGAGAGAGCAGTTACCAGGGCGGAGGTGTTCAGGGCCGGCGTTAATGAGGTTCATGAGGCCGGCACGGCCGTAAAACTTAGCAAGAAAGACGGTGGCATTGGCTTGAGAATCAGAGGTTTTGATCCATTGAAGGCAGGGTCTGATGCTACAGTTTTGACTACAGCCCTTACGAAGAACCCTACATCCATTACAGCTCATCCGCATTTTCAATTATTTCTGCTTAAACTCAAAAGTGATTAATGAGAAAATTAGAGCGATAAATTGGGGATGGAGATATATACAGATGATGTGTATATATATGTGTGTGACTAGAAGGATAGAGATGCATGTGTTACTTGTGGGTTAGCCGTGGGGGTAGAAACTAGGGTCGCATGGCATGGCGGTTGCGTTGGAGTAGGTGGTGCTTTTGTTTTTAAAATACCAGGTTTCCACATTCATGGAATGTACCCCTGAATTTCATATAAAATGTCGAATCGAATCCCACAAACGCGTGGAATCAACTCTTAATGAGTATTATTAATTAAATATTCAAAATTTATACTTGGTCCTCCAAAATCTGCGTCTTTCTAAAACAACCTAAATTTTTGTTGTTGCATTTTACTAAAACGAAATGAATTGGTGATAAGACAATTTAAATTAGTTTAAGGTATGTTTAATATAGAACTTTTACTTTTGTTTCGATTTCTTGTAATATCTTTCAATGGACAAAACATTCTCAAAAAAATCACTCAAAATATATGTTCAAATTCAGTTTCTAAATTTTAAACAATTGTTATTTTTTTAAAAATCCTATCAAACGCCACTTTTACAAATCTACTGTTTTTGGTTCTCAATAAATTTATTTGTAATTTATCAATTATTGTTGTCACAAAATACTACTTACTAGATAGTTATGTTCCAGAGTCCATCGATATCAAAGTCCGTTCAAAATATGCACGATACAACAATACCATGTAACAATGAGCAAATAATAACATTATTACTCACAAGTAATAATGCAACTTAATAATTGTCCGTTTGATATAAATTTTATGAAAAGAAAATATTTTCGACGAATATATAGTTAAGAAGTTATGATTTTACGCGTGAAGTTAATTTATTGAAAACTAACGTAAGAATGGAAATGAATTTAAAAAATATAAATGTGGAACTACCTTATAAATTAAAAGGGATTTTGAACGAAAAGTTGACAGGTGGCGTGTAATAAGAAAGCAATGGGGAAGGGCGCCCATGCAAATATGAACAAAAATAATTCGTAAGAGCGCGTGAAAGCCACCTGAAGGTGTCAGAGTGCGGTCGAATTGCCACATATCGCGGAGGTCGAGGTACTGGTCCCCACATGCATTAGCTCCTGGTTTTCCGGAATTCTTATTCAAAAGGAAAAACCGGCAACCGGTTTCCGGTTTTCGCAGGACTGTGGGCGCCTGCTGAACTGATCTATCTATGGGCCACCAACAGGTCCAATCCAGGAATCCTCGTAATGCTTATGCTTATCCCATAAGCTCGGATTTCATTTCATACAACTTGGGATATTAATTTCATGGTTTTAGGGCATGTTTGGATAAACTACATAGGAGTGCTTTTAAATTTACTTATAACTGAAAATGTGAGTTTTGGCTTTCAATAAAATGCATTATGAAATTAATACTTATTCAATTGATGAGAATAATGAACAATCATTATTTTTTCTATTTCCTATGATAGGACTGGAGCTTCTAAGCATAAATGAATTATTTTATACCGTTCTTTATAACTTTAGCTTAGATTAGATCAGAATGTTATTGGTTCAAGAGCGAGAAATTCTCTAGAAATATTTAGATAATTATTATAGACTTGAAAGAGTTACAATCTCATTTTTGATACGCCAATTATAGCCACGAGCACAAGCCACGTAGAATAGCACTTCAACTGAACTTATTTGTCCTAAGCAAAAGTAGGACACTTGAATTTCTTTCTCAATCATAAGTATATATTCACAATGAAGTAAGAATTATTTTCAACAACCTTTTTTATTAAAAAGTAAGATATTTGGATCAATATTTAAAACATTTGTTATTTAAAAATGTTTGAACACAAAAAATTTATTGAAAGTGACTTTACTTTTTTCTTACACTCTTGCCAAACAAGCTCTTAATATTATAACTTTTTTTAATAATCTTTTAGAGCATCTCCAAAAGACTTTTAAAATACGAGATACTTTTTATTTAAAGATTCCACTTTTAAAATCCTGTTCCAAAATACTCTTAAAATTAATATTTTAATTTAGAAAGTGGGTTTGGACTTTGGAGTGTCAAACTCACTCCCTATAATGAAATGCATTCAAAATATTCTAATTTTCAATATAGAAAAATAATAAAATAATTAAAAAAACTAGTTAAAATAAAAGATAAAAAATAATAAATATCATTTGCGAATAATAAAATTAAGTGTTATATATAAAGAGTTTATTAGAGTATTTCAAAATTTTAATTCTCTAAAATTTTAGTTGTTCTTCAAATGACGGAATATATTTTTTTTTAAAATAGAGAATCTCTCGGAGATACTCTTAGAATGGTTATAATTAATCTTACCACTTGCTCTAATTTTATTATCGTTGTTAATTATAATTAATTTTACAACTTGCTCTAATTTTTTAATGTTGTTAATTAATTAGGAGTGGTGTGCTTGATTTGCACATTGAAACAACTAAATTGTGGGCGGTTGTCGAATTGAGACCGTGTCTGGTATATTCGAAATTGGAAAATTAAACGGCTAATGATTTCTTTCCTCCATTTATTCAAAAGACAATTTGATGGGGAAGCGAAGTTGACAGGAAAATAATTACTAAAATTTTGTGAGATTATTGGCCCCCAAAAAAAAAAAAAAGAAAAAGAAAAATGCTTGTAATTAAAATAATAAAACAAATTAAAAAATTATTCTTTATTAGAAAATGAACTGGTAAAATTCATTCCAAGTAATCTAATTTTCAGTTGAACTCATTGGTTTCAAGATTCTTTTAAGGAGTTTTACATTTCTAATTTATCAAATTAGATTTCAAATAGATTCTCATATTTTTCGGACGGTTTCAATTCCATTTTCATATTATTGAAAGTGTTAATCTATGATATTTCTACATATTAAGTTCTTGTTTGACAACCGTCGTCAGTGTAAAATGAAGTTTTGATTAGTAATTTTTTGTAGAATGCGTGGTTAAAAAGTAAGAAATAATTTTTGGTTTAATTGTAAAATATTTTATTGTGTAAATGTAATTGAAAATGAGTATGTAGAATTTTTTTTTTTTAAATAATAATTATCAAACCGGGGCTAAGAATGTTTAAAATGATTGTGTGACTTTTTAACTTATATTTAGTTGTAATATATCACTTTACCTTATCAATGTACCATAGTACTCGAGATAATAATTCTGTATGAGTAATTTATTAAAAGGGGAAGAGGATAACATATTTCTATGGGCTAAGGTGGCGCCACTAGAATTCTCAAACAATTTCTTTTCTTTTTAAGGTAAAAAAATTTACATGGAAGGAGACGATTCAAAAGTTTGAAAATTAAGTCAATGAAAATTGGTAATAATAGAGTGGAAGAGCAGGATTTTCCATCGTCTGTGATTTTTTCAGTCAAAATTTGTTTGTTATATAGAAATCATATTAAATTTCGATATAGTTTTTGAAAGTTGAAGCTCCATGAATTAACAAAAAATTGACACAAGAAAGTCGAGAAGAGAGAGGGGGTACGGAACTTTATGTTTATGGGGATATTGATCCGATCCCTTCAAAATGGCTCTCATCTCAACCCTTCGATACTCGAGGATAGCTTCTTTTTCGAACTTTGTGTCCCGAGGATCGCACATACTCGGCACGAGACCGCCCTAACCGAACATGTCATCACCCCGAGCATTGGCCCAACCTAGAGTCTCTCATTCCTTGGATCTCTATATCTACTGAGCCTTATCCTCATCCAAGGAAGACTAATAAAATTAAAGCCTTGCTCGTCCAAACAACATTATTACAGCCTCAGGTTGGCCTCGAATATAGACACTATATAAGCTCAAACTCTAACACAATTAGCAAAAACTTCAATCAATTCATTAAAATCATGAATGCACGTAACGAATTGCATAACACACAAACTTTTTGATTATTTTTTTAGTTGACATTCTCTTATCATTATATTGGAACTCATGATTAAGTCCAATGGAACTTATTATTACGTTCAATTTACAATATTCTCCAAGTGAAAAATTATTCATATATGCTAGACCATCATCTAACCCATGCATAGAATGATAATACCTTACCGTTGGTTTCTTCCAGGTATAGTTTGGGAATTTAGGTTGGTTTCTTCCTCCAATCTACTTCGTCGGAGCTTCGGGGGTGCCCAGTCGAAGTTTTTTTGTGGTGTTTGGGGGGTGCTCAACTGGTGATTTTGTTTTCATTTCAAATTGTGAGGTGGTGACAACGGTATGATAGTGTAGACTTTTTGGTTTTTATTTCTTTTTCTTTTTTGAGTTTATATTGTGAGATTGTGTTGGTGGCGGCGGTGGCGGCGTGATAGTGAGGTGGTGCCAACTTTTTGGGTTTTATTTCTTGGTGTTGGTGGTGGTGGCGGTGTCGACTTTTTGGGTTCTTTTTTTTTATTTTTGTTTGTTTATAAATTGTAAGGCAGTATTGGCGGTGAGATGGTGGTTGTGGCTGTGATGTGATGTGATGTGATGTGATGGGGTAGGTGGGTGGGGTTTGTAATCCATTATTTGGTTGATTATGACCAATAAATAATATGTGACAAATCATTTGAGATTGTGACCAATTAATTAGATATTTTGTAATCAATAAATAATATGTGACCTAAAAATTTGAGTCATGATTTATAAAATTTGTGGTTTGTGAACAATAAATAAATCGTGACCTATAAATTTTTTAATTTGTGATCGTAAATTATTGTGACCTATAAAAAAATTTTATTCATGAACGAAAAATAATTTATGACCAAATACTATAAAATTATGAACCTAATATATTTAAATTATAAAATATATTTTTAATTAATTATTTCATAAATACAATTTAACTAATATCTAATTTTTGAAATTTTAAACATATTATTTAGTTTTGAAATGATCAATACTTAATTTCTTAAATATGAATTTTTTTAAAATTTAAATTAAATTCAAAGTTACTATAGTGACAAATTGACATAAACTAATGGGCCCAAAGGTATCAAATGACCAAAAAAGTCATAGCTTTGACCAATCAAGGCAATTAATAGGACAAATATAATATAATTTACTAATAACACCTCTAAAGACTAAAACCAATTATGACACTAAAGTTGGGCTAAATTAATGGAGCATGTATATGTAGTTACTTTGGCTGTTGAAGACTTGGCTCCAATTTTGTTTAAGTGTGTATTTGAACCACATTATTTTGGAAGAATGTATTTTGAAATAATAGATTGATGGAGAATGTGAGGTTGAAAAAGAAAAAAAAATTATTGATGTGATAGAAATATTATTTTATTGAAAAATGTGTAATTGAAAATAAGAAGAATGAAAATGAAAATTTCAATGTAACTCAAACAGAGGCTAAGACTGTGTTTGACTGATTTTATTTTTTTATAAAACATATCTTTTATTTCATTTAAATTCTTACTTTTGAGCTGTTTGATTGATATTTTTTTTTATGAAAAAATTTTTCTAAAAGTTGATGAAGTAGTCATATTTTTCTCAAAAAAAAAAAAAAAAGCTTTTTCTTTAGAAAATTGTAGATTTTTATTTTTCATTCAATTCAAACACACACTCTCTCTCGTCTACTCACCGATGAAAGATAGATATATATAATATTTTTTAAGTTAAAAATTAAACTAATCAAATATATTTGATTAATAATTTTCATACAAATAAATTTTAGCATGGTTGGGTTATTCAGTGGCCTCAAGTCATCTGCGGCTTTTTCGATAAGAAAGAAATCCAATAACATTACTTCTCTAGCTAGCAATGGCGGAAGAGTGCAATGCAGGCATGTTTGACATTTACATTTTGTTAGTTGGATATAATAGACAAAATTTGTAGCTTATTTTTAATTTTTAATTGTCCAGTCAATGTGGTCTAATCTACTTTCTTAAAATGTCATTATTAATGAAGTTTGGGGTCCATCTTAAAGACTGTCCTTTTAGGAGAAATATCTCAAATACTACGCTGATTATTCATTTCATGTTTAAGCAATGTAGCATTCTACCCTTTATGCAAGACAGAAACTTGTTTAAGAATAAAAATCTTAGAATCCAATTATTCGTTACATCTTTATATGACTCGAATTGTTCGTTTCATTTTTTAAAACTCTGATATGATATTAACATCTTGGAGTTCCATCTTCAAATGTCAACATATTGATTGTAATAAACCAAATGTGGTCATATTTAACTTACATAGTATTCATCATTGACAATCATATCAAGACATTATATATGATGTTTATGACATTACAATCTCAACATATTGGGTTGTTTTGAAATTTTGTTCTTACCAACTTTTAAAAATATAAAATACATAGACGTGTTTGGTATAAAATACAAACCTTTACGTGACAATTGACATGATTTTAACTTATATTTCATAAATGTAAGCTAGGTGTGGCCTCTGGTTGGGAAGAAGAAAGTGTGTGATTCTTTCCTACTTTCCTGCTCTCACCACTGATCAATTGACTTAGGATTTATAACTTGAGGGTAAACAAAATGTTCACAACCTGTTACTGTGGTGTAGTGGTTATCACGTCAGTCTTACACACTGAAGGTCCCCAGTTCGATCCTGGGCAGTAACATTTTTTCGTCATTTTAAATTTTGCACACCAATATTCAAATCACATGGTGAATTTGGAAGATTGAGAAGATGTTTAGTGTGAAGTATTAAAATAACGTATTTTTCCTTTTCTCGAAAATCAATTTAGAAATCGAACAAAAACCGCCTGGGCAAGGAGACTAGGGACTAGCCCATTAGCCACGGTCCCACTGCTCCTATCAATGTGTGTGATTGGGTGGGGGAATGTTTTTTTTCATTCTATGTATTCTTTCATAGAAAGTATGTTTAATGTGTTTAAAAACATAAAAAATAAACTTTCAACGTTATAAAACAAAAAAACAAAACTTTCAAAGTTGAACGTTTAAATATGTGTCAATGGAAAGGAATCATCTCGTCCTCGGACCAAGACGAAAGAACATGAACGTAAATAGTTGCACGAATGCTGACTCAATGTCTATCTCAAGTAGAGGGGATGAAACATTGATCGGGGTTGGGGAGTACGGGTCATAGTCCCCATGGAAATTCAAATGCACTGAAACCTCGTAGGTAATCACTACTACGTTGAATTAAAGTAGGGAATCACTACTACACTGAATTAAAGACAGACGTGTGACAAAATTTATAAGTTTTTCACTCTAACAAATAATGTCCACTTCAATGTACCACACGTGCCCTAAAAAATCCTTTCAACTGATAATGCAACGCTGGATTAGGGAGCTTACGGTCACAGCAATGATCTAGTGTATTTTCCAAAAAGAAGGGGAAAAGGTGTATTTAGTAAAGAATCCATGAACCTGAGTGACAACTGACTAGATATACACAGGAATCAACCCAATCTCCAAAGTGTACCTACAATGCCATTCTCAGTAAATTGGGAATTTTCCAGTGGCCACAACAGCCAAGAATCAGCTTGCACATTTCTTCTTGGCAGATATGAAAAAATTTGGGCACTGCAAAGGTTTATAAATATTTTTGCAGCCACTTTTACTCGGAAGAGGAAGCAACAGATCCACACTAATGCAACAGTCGCCTGATTAAATTGCTGCTGCATGAAGAAAAAAGAAACAAAAAAAAAGGTCAATGGAAAAGTTCGCAGATGAAAATCCTGCAGTACAAGAGTGTAAACCAGTTGCGATTATTTTTGCCATACAGAAATTTCAAACCAGAAAGTCATTTCCACGGGTTAGGCCTAAAAGAGTTATTAGGGTTGAGAGGAGAAAATTCGGTGCACCAACACACATTTTTAGAGAGAAAAATCACCACCAGTTTTAAGTGTTTCAGTTGATACAACATAAAGATTTAAAGAGAAACTCAAAACATAAAAGTTTATTCTGTATGGAATTTCAAATGGTTTCTGTAACGAGAGATAATCCTAAAATTGATAGACCAATTGAAATTAATAAATTTAACAAGGGTTTCCTATCCCACCATCAAGGCTAAAAAGAAGGGTCACTATCATGAGCAAATGGATGTGTCATTATAAGGTTTGTCTAGTGAGGAGCACAGAATTCTACACAAATTAGTCCTTACTTTAAGTTGGGAGCGGAGACATCTGAATCTGGTCCTCAAAAACCGCACCGGATAGATCTGAATTTTGCAAAGAATCTTTCTTAATATGGTCCAAAGATGTCGCTTCGTATATGCCTGGAAAACAAAACCTATACAATGTTATACCACAATCACACCGTTCTCAGTTTATCATTGAAATGATGCATGGCACGTAAATCCATTCAACACCACCTTGCTTCCCAAGCACCATATAAAAGAGACAAAATGTAAAGAAGATTCACATGCACGTTTTTAATTATTTTACATTGCAGATATGACTAATCCTTTTCTTCTGGACATCAGTCCCCCGGTGCCTTAAGGGTATGTTTGATAATGCGCAATACAACAAATGAGTTAACTTCTTTTTTTATAAGCACATTTTTAGCTTAGCCAAACATACCGAGGTGCCACGAGAACTGAGCTAACGCGGCATGCATGCCTGCTTGCATACCCAATTTTCGTGCATCTGGTGACATTGCCACTGATCTACCGCTTTAGATTTACAACAATATCTTTTATCCCAAATCCTATATGAACTCTGTACCATGAAACAGATTTCACAACACTGTAGGCAACTACTGGTATTGGAAAACACTTTCATCATATATCTTCACCATTTGCAGATAATAACAAATTCCTAATATTACCAAAACGGTCAGCTGTTGGTCTCCAAGTTTATTCAGTGCATAAACTGGATGAAACCAGGGGAAGTCGAAGACAATCATCTCAGTTTTGGCCTCGTCTCAACCTAAGAACATATTCACTTAAAATCACGAATTTTACTAAAACCATCAGATGCAACGACCTGCGCTTTTCAATTTTTTAGAGGATTCTCTTTTCAGCCTTTGCAAAATGCATTGTCACTATCTCCTTATCATTTACACATGCAAAAGTCAAGTGATAATGTTACCAATAAGTAATAATAGTTGTCCTAGCAGAAAATAGTAAAATTTTAACTATATACACTAATATTTTAAATGTGTATGTCATTTGAACCAAAAACACGAAAAATTGTTTATGGAAGCATCAGAAGTACATTATGATGAATATTTTAAATTGCACAAATCATTTAGATAAAAACTTTACTTGCAGACTTGGGGCGAACATTCAGTTTCTTTCCCGACATCCACATTTACTCAAGATATGAATTAAAAGATATGATTTTATCAAAGCATAACCATATAAAAATTCCTTGGTAGCTGTATCAAGCACTAATGACAGTATAATAAAAGGAGGGAAAATTCCAAGAAAGAATAGTAGTAAAAAGAAAGTAGAAAATGATCCATGCAGTTAAAGCCATCACTTAAGACAGCATGTTTAACATAAATCCATCCACAACAGCAGGCCATGAATAACATCCAAAAAATAATCAAGATAGAAGCTTATATTCATACCAAAGCCCAAAATGCCAGCACAAATTAGAAAACCAAGCAGGGCAAAATCCATTTTGTACACAATCTCCATGACAATGATACATCCTGCAGCGACCATCAAATGCCTCGGAGAAGAGAAAACCATATGCAATCTGAAAATAAATAATCAATTCCAAGAGCAGAAAACCACATCAATCGGAAAACACATAATCAGTTCCAACAAATTATGCACTGGTGCTCTATTGGCAATCATGATGCCTTGTCATGCGTAATTTAGATATACAAAATTTTAATACAGAACCACTTATGCAAAAGCTACTTGTCTGCTTCGTCCCATATCTATATGGTGGAAGCCAAAAAAGAAAACAATGTACTGTGAACTCATCAATTTCTTAACAATAAGCAGGAAAAGAACAATCCTGAGCTAAAATTAATTCAGGAGTGAGGAACAAAAGGATGAGTAATGATATAGTGAGAAGCACAAATGAAAAGCATAGCATACCATTACATGCGCGAGTCTAACAAATTCAATTTAAATATTACAGTAGACAAAGCAGTTTCTCAATTTTGAGTGGAAACATATTAACAAAGCCTAGTTGATGCTATTCTATTGAAACCAAACTATGTTTACAAATAAGTGAGTTATAAATATCACAAATTATGGAAAAAAAAAAAAAAGATCATTTCTTCTGGTATTCGAATTCAATACCAAGATGGCACAGATAATAGAAATGAGTCAATTTCTCAAAAAAGCCAAATGAGAACATGTCTGATAAATTTGGAACAAAAAATAAAACACAGAGGCATGTAATGGGAATGATTAAACCCAAAGAATATCTACTAAAAGAAGGATTCAAATTTTCATGTTTCCATCATTAGCAAATCAATTTAAAACGAGCTCAGGGATGTACCTCTCTTCAGCAATACTGTCAACATAAAATATCAAAATAATTCCAAAGAGGATAGTGCTGGAAAAGGTCCATGCAGAAAATGGCAACTTTATGTCGGTTGATCCCTGAAGCATTTCAACATGAGCACAACATATAAACAAAAATGAGCTTCAGTAAAAACCAGGTGAAGAAGGAAGATAATAGAAGAAGATTTCAGGACTAATGTTTACAAAACAATATAGGGAGAAAGCCATAAAGTCAAACTCACAATGATCATGTCCCACATTGCCACAGGAAACAGAAAACAAGTTGCAGAAGCAATAGTAATGGCATGAAGTCTCCTTTTAAGTTGATTCTGGAATCGTAAAAAAGGAGAAGAATATCCAACGTCAATTCTTGTTCTTGTTCTTCTTCTTCCTCATGTGCATGTGGGTGTTAGAGGGCACGGGTGTTAATGTTACTGTGGCTTGATTTCTTTTAACCACCACATAGCATAGAAAGACAAGTCAATACCTTAAGTGACACACGTCGTGTGATCACCCTTCTTAATGCTGATAAGACACCAGCTAATACAGGAAATAATATGTTCCTAACTCCCAAACCTTCTTCTGTGTACACTTCTGTACCTGGATCATCACTAAATGGTAGTTTTGGGTTAAGGTCACCACTGTTTGCATGATGGGCTAATGAAATGAAAGCATGGAAGATAGAAAAGGTGAGGAAACTAAAATTTCTACACCTAACAGTACATGAGATAAATTTACAATTAATAGTAAGTCAAAGCTGAAAGGATATAAAACGGTGAATGTGTGGCCATGGCCCACCCTTGAGATAAGAAGTAAAATGATGCTAGCATTGCAGAGAGGCCACCAACCTGATAAAGATGAAAAAATGGGCAGCTGAATAAAATAAATGGCAAATAGACAGCATAATAGCAATATTTTATTTAAAAGAAAAATGTAACATATCAGTTATTCCCAGGTGCCCATCAGCGGCCAATGGCTAATCTTTGTGCTAGCATATGCTATTTTTATGTCATTCTGACCATGCTATCAAAGTGCCAGAAGTATGTCTTTGAAATGGATGAAGAGGTTCAGAAGAAAGATATTAATGAATTTAAACAAAAATCAGGAACTACTTCACACCATAGATCAAGTTAGAAAAATTCCAAAATAACCTGAGAAGAAGTCATAACGGTGAAACATAAAACAAGACAAAACTTATCTTGCAGATAACTAGATTCACATCTCCAAGTGAGCTCAAGTAAAATATAAATAGTTATAAAAGTTTGAATCCATGCCAAAGAGTCAAAACTAACCTTTTTCCAAATATGTCCTCTCCTCCCATACAGTACTCCAGATAACACTCCAAGAACAGCACCAGAATATTCAGCCAATATGACTCTGAATTTAATAAGCATTGCTAATTCAGAACTAGAGGAAACACAAAAATAAACACTTAACAAGTGGAGATGGAACTAGAGAAGGACAATTTTCCATTTCATCCAAAAACTGGGCAAATTTTTAGCAGTTTGTCTAGCTTTGATTTAATAGTGTCCTTCAGTTTAAGCCAAAAACATGAAAAAGAGAAGAAATTAACAGGATCATGTAGACAGTTGGAGGAATAGATTCTTCTTTTGACTTTATAGTAGATCTCTCTTCTTTGGACCTTGTAGACAGTTAGTCCATTAAGAATCCTTGGTACTAAAAACAATATGTCACATACTTGTCACCTGTAAAAATATTACCAATGCATATGATGGGAATCGAAGTAGATATATTATTAATTTACTTTCTGATTTAGGTACATATTTTAGGAAACGTAATTAAGGTTTTTTTAATAGATTTTCTAGTATTTTATTAGTTAAATTATTTAGTCTCGTTCTTGTTCGATTGTATTCTACATCATCATATCTTTAGTGCCGCAAATCGACAAGTATAACTACAACCCAAATTCACGATGATATCCTCAAACCACAGCTTTGCTTGCTTCATCAAATCTAAATCTACAATATTTCAACTCATCACCTGACAAAAGCCTTGTGCTTTATTCATCTTCTAGTATAAATAAGTGAATGTTTAGGATGTGGGATATAAGAACAATTTTCATCATTTTCAAGCCAGCTATAAGTTCAAGATAAAATACACAATATGAAGGGAACACGCAAGTTAATTTTGGCATGCACCAAAACATGCAGTGAAATAAGTTCTTGCTTAATATACCCTTGCCAGCCAACCCACATATCACTTGATAGTTAAAATCCAAATTCCAACATACCAAATGCAAGCCACAAGTTGAATGAATGGTTAAATTGAGACCAAGAGAGAGCCCCATGAATGATGCATCAATGCACTTACAAATTGGAATGTAGATTAGCCCGTCTAAAGTTAAACCATACAGCAAAAATTACTGTTCTTATTTCTAGTATGAGAGTATTTCATACTTTTCATCTGCTTTTCGAGTGGTAAAAAAGCAACAAAACAATCAAACGGTACTCCTAAAATTCTCAATTTGCAAAGTTCACCTGAGAGGACCACAAGATTGAAGCCCCTTTCCCCACAAAATGAAGTACAGAGCTGTTATACCACCATTTATCACAGAAGGTACTACCTGTAAGGATAAGATGCTAAACAACATAAGACCAAGAAATTTCACATTCCTGTCTTGGATTCTTTTGAAGAGGAAAAATTTATATAAAATGAAAAATGGAATAACTCATTAAGACCTGAGTATTAGAAAGCGGTCTGCCCTTCCAGGGCTTTTGTAAAACTAGAAATAGAACGGATGAAGGTACAAGACAGCTGAAGATAAACAATACAACTGAAGCCCCTGTCTGAGTCAAATAGCGGTACATAGAGTAGATTGACCATATTCTCATGAAGTTACCAATTATATGTATTATCTGCAAGGGGGTTCTCCTACATTCAAACAACATTATAAAATCAATCAACAAAGACTAAGTAAAAGAAATAAACTCGGGTGCTTCTGATGATAAGTTTGGACATATTTACAGAAATTATTCGTTCGTACTATATATCACTGTTTTGTATAATTGGAGACAAATTTAGAGGAGAATTTAGTATTGCATCCAATCTCTTAATGACTATCAATGTTCATCACCCACTTCAAAACAACTCTCCCCGCCAAATTAAGAAATCTAAAAAACAATATACATTTTTTTTCCCATATTGTTTCCTAAATCTGTCATGTTACTAGTAAAGACTACGTTTCTAAATACAAATATCTAAATACATCATTTTCAATATGCACATTCGTCAGCATTCCATACTGTAACTAGTCTCTTACAATTCATAGACTTAATAGTTGACATGTGTGCCTCATGCACTCTCCACACCCACCCAGTTAATTGACTATCCATATCTACATGGCAGACTTACCGAGCGCTTAGGGGTAATTTTAGTCAATAGAAACTGAGAATATCTTTATATGTCTGCAATTGTCTCTCATTTTTAATAGATTCAGCAGCAAAATGACCCTCCAGGACTTTGAATAATCAAACCACCCACTCAAAACTGACAACCCGTTTTCAACATTAAAGAATCAGAAAACTAAATCAAAGTTGTTCATAAACTTTTATCTACAAATTGTAACCACTTATCATGTAATTCCTAACTTTATCAGTGTGCACATTAATGGATCTAGAAACCATTATCTAGGCCAATAAATCTACATTTCACTAGGTCTCCTATTCACTTTCTAAATGAGAAGTGGTTTTCAATTTTTCATACTTTAGTACAACTGAAACTGAAAACTCCTGAAATCAATCACTTTAATCAGCTAAAAAAAAAAAAAATACAATGATGCAGCGTAAATGATAATACAATCATAAAATACATAACTAAAAGACATATTCTCTATAAACAAAAAGCCATGAATGGAACTGTACTCACCTGACAGTGGCGGAATGAGAACTCCCCCGAGTTTCGGGAAATTGATTTGGGGACATCATTTTTATCTACTTTTATTTTTATTATATTCTAAGAATAGTAAAAACATGAAAGAACAAGTTTGATCACTGTAAAACTATTGTTCACAGGAGAATGGGGATTGAAGAAGAAAACAAAATGTAAGTCAATTAGAGAAAAAATTTCATTTGCTTGGAAGAGGAGAAATGTAGAATTGAATCCCTCGAGGAACAGAAGAAGAAGAAGAATAAGAATAAGAATGTATTGGGCTCTAATCGGGTGGGTTTGAGTTGGATCTATAATTGGGTTTAAATTGGATTGGATTAAAGTCTTGGGCCTTGTGGTCAAAGGTATTGACACCGTTGTTGTCAATTGCTCCTCCTCTTTTTGTTGGCAGTTGTGGTGACCTTTTTAGTGGTGGTGGTCTGCATTTGGTTTCGGCCGTGGTTTTTTCAGATGTAATTTTTGAAGGACAGTACGATGATGATTTTAAAAAAAATCATTTACCATATCAATTAAGTAGTTATTTTTTATTTCTCAATTTATAGTGGTAAAAAAAAGTTGGATTCAACACGATTTGGATAGGGATCTAAATTCGTCGAGGTTTCATCAGATGTGAAAAATCATGTAACAAAGCTCTAATAGTGCAACACAATACATTACTAATGTTTCAAAAACAATTTGGAGCAACAGTAATTTTCGAATGAGAAAATTACACAAAATCCTACTTTTCAAAATTAATATTCAAAAATCAGATAGGAAGTTTCATTTTTCAAAAACCAGATATTCATTTTATTATTATAAATTAATATTTAATATTAATAACATACACACCCCTACACTATCTACCCCCATCCAAACCCTAAAATCAAATTTTCTCTCATCTCATCTCCATTCTCTCATCTCATCTCATGTCTCTCTACTCAAACCGTCGTCGCCCCGACCGCCGATGCTTCTTCCCCTCCTCTCTCTCTCTCTCTTTTGTTTTCACTTTCCCTATCGTCTCTTTCTCTGTCCTTTTCCTCACACAATGGAGCTCGTCGCCGGTGCAGTGAGCGCGACGCTGCTGTGAACAACAGCGTCGTGACGCTACAGTCCGTCGACGTTCCTGTTCGCAGCAGCATCACGTCAGCGACGGTTGCGGATCAATTCTTCTTCTTCTTCTTTTAATTTTATTTTGATGCGGTGTTGGGTGCGTGATGGTGCTGTGTGAGATTAAAACCACCGTGCTCGCAGCAGCGTCGTGCCGCAAGGGTGTTGAGATAATTTTGGGTGTGAAGATAGCGGGGCACGCCAAATTTGGGTGATTTTTGTTTGTTGGCGGTGGTGGTTTCCATGGTGTAGTAATGTTTGGGTAGTTTTAGTGGCAGTGGTGGATCAAGTTGCTGATGGTGGATCTAGAGTTGGTGGAGGTGGTGTGTGGTGTTGGAGCAGGCGTTTGTAGGGGTGGCAGCGACGACGGTGGTGCGTTTCTGTTGTTGGAGACGATGATGCGTTTTCTGTGGTGTTGTGTTGTTGGTGGAGGCGATGGTGGTGGAATAACGTTTGTGATCAAGTATTGGTGGTGGATTGGGATCGGGGTGGGGTAGGGTGTTTGGTGTATGTGATCAACTATTTGGTTTATTGTGACTAACCATTAAATTGTGACCTTAAAATTCGATAATTTGTAACTAAAAAACAATTTGTGATCAACAAATTTGAAAATATGTGACCGATAGATAAACTGTGACATGTTATATTTTTGATATGTGACTAATGAAATAAATTGTGATGTATAAAATTTTGATTTGTGACCAATTAATTTAACAGTATGTGACTATTAAATAAGTTGTGATCTATGTACATGTGACCATTAATTGTATAATTGTGAATTTATTATATTTAAATAATAATTTTCTAATTAATTAGCTAAATACCTGATTTTGTATTTTATAAACTTAAAACCTGAATTTTGAATTGTTGATACTTAAACAGAATTTATTATATTTAAATAATAATTTTTAATTAATTAACTAAATACCTGAGTTTTGCATTTTTTAAAAACTTAATACCTAATTTTGTAATTGTGAAACTTAATGAGTGATTTGTGGACTTTCCCTTTTCGAATTCTTATTTTAAAGTTGGGTATTTGTGAAAAGATCCAAAGTTTGAAGGGAGGAATTCATGGATCAAGTTTTAACTATCACCAAATCAATTTTCAAGCCTTAAGTTTAAAAATTGCAAAAATCAAGTATTTATTTATTAATTAAATATATTGAAATCACAATTATACAATTCATGATCACGTATACATACTTAGGGTGTGTTTGAGCCACATTATTTTGGAAGAATGTATTCTGAAATGGTAAATTGATGGAGAATGTGTGGTTGAAAAATAAGAAAATGTTATTGATGTGATAGAAAATATTATTTTATTGAAAAATGTGTGATTGAAAATAAGTAGAAGAATGAAAATTTTAATGTGTACCAAACAGGGGCTTATAGGTCACAACTTATTTATTGGTCACATTTTTTCAAATTAATTGGTCAGAGATTAATTTTCGATCACAAATCAGAAAATTTACAGGTCACAAATTAAAATTTTCACAGGTCACAAATCAAAAAATTAATAG
>CAIGRP010069657.1:0-11941 GCA_903798385.1 Fraxinus cuspidata
GAGCGTATATGGCTGAGTGTTGTGAATGGTTAGGATGCACCTAGTTCTACGGTTAATAATGAAGTAATCCCGATTCTCATTGCTAATTGGACTAGGATGAACTTAGATGAATGTAACTAGAACAGTAAAGCCTTACATGCCTTATTTATGGCGGTATCTCCGGAAGAGTTTAGGAGAGTGTCTATCTGTGAGGTAGCCAAAGAGGTATGGGATATTCTACATACCACACATGAGGGAACTCTAGCTATTAAGAACTCGAAATTGCAAATACTGACCACTAGGTATGAAGAGATTAGGATGAAAGAGAATGAAACTTTTGATGAGTTTTATGCGAGTTTAAACGACATAGTGAATTCTAGTTTCTACCTCGGTAGGAGAAACCCAGAGCCTAAAATTGTAAGAAAAATTCTTCGATCTTTACCAAAAAGGTTTAGGCCTAAAGTAACTGCTATAGAGGAGAGCAAGGACTTAGATTTAATTAAGCTTGAAGAGTTGTTTGGATCTCTCCAAACTTATGAACTTACATTAGCTAAATCCACAAACGATAAGTTATTGGCTTTAAATACTGTGAGGAATAGGCATAGAGAGTACTCGAATTCAAGTTCTCCTAATGAAGAGGAGTTAGCTTACCTAGCTAAAAAATTCCAAAAAATGTTTAGAAATAAACAGAAGCCTAAAAAAAGACAGTGAGGTAATTCCAGTGAGTCTAGAAGGCGATCTCAATCTGTGAGATGTCATAACTATCGAGGTTATGGCCATGTTAGGAGTGAGTGCCCTAGCAGTAGGAAAATTCAGATAAGGCTATGAATGCTACTCTCACTAATGATGAGTATAACTCGGACAATCAGAGTGAAAAATCTACTCTTGAGGAAAGTGGAAAATATATTGCCTTTACTGCTAGAATTAGGAATAAATCTAATAAGGGGAGTGAGAAGGTTGAGAACGTAAGTAGTGATGAGAATTCAGAAGAAGATTCTGATAGTGACGAAGATATCCATGAGGCTTATGATAAGATGTATGAGGAAAGTCTTAAAGTTCTAACTAAAAATAAAGTCGTAAGTATAAGAGTCACGGAGCTTGAGTCGGAAAATGAGAAACTCATAACGTACATTCAGAAAGCTACCTATCCTGAGTGAGTTGAAATCCATGAATGAATCTTTAGATACTCAAGTTAGGAATCTCACTAATTAGCTTGAGAAGATCTCTAGGAAAGCTAATGAGCTGACAGTTGAAAAGAAAACCTTAGAAATCCAGGATAAAAATCTTCTGAGCGATCTAAAGTATTCCAAGTCTCAACTTCTTGCATTTTCTAGTGGTTCTATGAAACTAGATAACATTTTGGGAATGAGCAAGCCTGGTGGTAATAAGGAAGGTCTAGGTTATAATAAAAGTGATCATAATGTTGCTAGTACATCTGTCCCCGGTACTAGTACCGGCTTAAACATGTACTTAACCCCGAACCTAAGAATTAGGATATATTGGACAGAGGCCTACTAGACAGCGTAGGACCCGCCAACCTAGGAATAGGTATCAATGGTCTCATAACTTAGGTCCTAGGTTTATCCCTATATGTTTTCATTGCAGAGAGGTAGGATACATAATGCCTAGGTGTCATAATTTCCTGAACAGAAATAAAAAATGGAACTTAAATAGAAATAAGAATTAGGAACTTGGTGGTCAATTGACTTTCATACTAATCAAGTAAGTCAATTGACCAAGTTAATGACACACGTGAATAGGAATATTCTTGTCACTAGGCAAGTTTAGATGAAGAAAAATGATCTAAATAATTTTGAAATAGATCACGGTGCTCTTAAAGGTAAGAACATTTGCATACCTAACTGATTATGTGTTTTTAGTGCATGCTTGTACTTTATTATCGTGTGACAATGATTTATGCATGCATTATATTTGTTTATTTATTTTCTATGTAGAAAAACTCATGTAGATTTTTTTTATTCATTTTTATGTGTTTAACATTTTTTTGTGTGCTTGTTCATGCTTTAAAATAAAAACAAAAAAATTGAAATTTGAAAAATAAAAAAAATGCGGGAAATTGTTTTTACAAGCGTAATATACTTGAATTTGTTTGTTGTAATCAAGTACGAATTTAATTGATGAGCTGTAACATAGTTTCCATTACTGGCTTAGGTTATTATGGAGTACATACTATATGTGTCTTCATGTACCATCTGCACTGCACACACTATGATATTATTAGTGAAACTCAACTGCATATGTGAGAATTTGGATGGCAGATGTTAGTAAAGTGACTTTGAACATGAATTGACCTTATTTATTAAACATAAACTCAAGTTTATCCCCGGTAATAAAAATCTCAATATTTTATGTTCTTTTTCGAAGCCTATTTGATTCGAGCAATTAAGCCTGAGGGATTTCTCATAACCTGATGGCTATGGTCAACTAACTTGGGTTAATTGGCCTAAAGCTCGCTATATAGGTCATTTTAGTCTCTTAATTGAGAAAAGCCTACACTTAAGATGTGAAAAATACTTATGAGCTTAAAATATTGATATATGTGAAAATAAAATTTGCTTAAAGTCAAGGAGAGAAAAAAAATATCAATATAAAATTAGCTGTTATTTAAAGATCCTAATGCGCTTTACATGGTTCGACCTTCAAAAGTAGAGGAATACATTTATTGGCAGTGATGTTTAGCATGTCCTTTCTAAAAAAATCGAGCTTTGAAGTCCTGCTTACAAAGGATTAGTGACACTTTACACACATGGGTCCCTTGTACGATTTACTCAATGTCAACTTGAACTAAGTATGTAGGAATGTTTACTGTACATTGCTTATACTCGTGCATGCTAACAACAACATTTTAGAGTTATTATATGTTAATGTTAAAAGTTTTTGATTATTGGTCCCTTCGTCATTTGTGACAAAAATGAGGAGAGAGTATTTACACATAAGATGAAAGCTTGAATTGCATTCTATGTCTAAGGGTCATTGGGGAGAGACATAGATACATTTTGCATACTCCATAAACATGTTGAGGGTTTGTAGTAATGGGGAGAATTGGCATTGCATTGCATTCCATATCATAATGCATAAGCTGTTTGAGTTTTGATGTTTTGTGATGTTAATGTTTCGGTTGGTGTTTTAATTGACATTAATGTCACGTCTCAAACTAGCTTGCCTATATCAAATGCTTTTAAACTTGTATTTAAGGTTTGGATTTTAGGAAATATGTTTGATAAGGAATGCAAGAACAGTGCTTGGGTAGCTTGGATTGTTTAGAATTTTTTTAGTTATCCTTGACATGTTGTATAGTTTTGTAACAGAATGCCAAATGGGGAGTTTGTTAGGTTTTTAGTGTTGGCGATTTTGTGGACAAAATGACTAATTTGTAACGTGTTGTAAAAGTCAAGGACCTACGGTGCAATTTGTACAAGTTGAGTTATGAAGTATAGCGTTCGAGCATAAAAAGAGGAGAAATACGGTGCCACATTTTCGCTAGTCTATCACCTGGACACTACTCAAGCGACAAAAACAGATATCGTCGTCGCTCGTCTATCACTAGCTCTTCACTCGAGCGACATGTTGATTCAAGAAATCCTAATTACTGTTTTGAAGTATTTTTTGGGCCCATTCAACCTAATCACCCTCTCATATAAATATCCAAGTCTATGCACGAATTGTTGTTTGGTTGATAATTATTCTTTTGCCTCATATCATTCTCTAGAGATCCAAGAACACATTCCTCCTTTGTGATTTATTCTTTTTTATTCTTGAGATCATTCAACCACACTTTGGGAAAACATCAAAATGAAGAATTCAAAATACCTACTTCCCAAACATCCTTAGGAATGTACTTTCTCAGTTGAACTTCAGAGGCTGCTAGAAATTGAGAGAGATTGGACTACAAGCGCAGGAAAAGCACAAGAACAGGGAGTTCTTGGAATTCCACTTGAAAGAGACAATTGCAGAAGATCGGGAGCTGGTGGATTCAGCTGATCTTGGAGGTTACAGGAATTAGAGCGAGAATTCTAGTAGAGTTGGCTAGGCAGCATCTTACTGTAAATTTGTATTGTCTGTAGTGGAGGTAACTAGCTTGGTCTCGGAGTTTTTACCTAGTTGGATTTCTCCGTCATCAATATTAGTGTTATTTATTGCTTTCTTATTTCAAATTGCTGCAATTCAACTTAGGATAATTGGATTGTTTGTTTAACCATCTAGAGACAATTAAAAGTGACTTGTTGCTTGTTAATTGTATAATTATGCAAGTGAGGTCAAACTTAGTTAGTAAACTACGAAATTTCAAATTGGAATAACATTAAATAGCTTAACAAGTTGTTTGTTAAATGCCTTCAATTAATTTCTAAACTATTATTATTGAGAACAAAGTGTTTTCCAATTTTGTCTAGTGAATGCTATTAGCATCATGTCAACATCAAAGTTTATCCTGTATATTTGGCTTATGATTATTTTGGTTGTACAATATATGTACAATTATTCCACTACAATACGCTAAGATGAAAAGTAAAGAATGTTGAGAATAAATGTGTAGTTTAAACTTTTACTCTAAACATATGATATTTTATAATGTAATTTGCTAATTTTCAATTTGATTAGACAATTCTTTCAACATTAGGAAGAGTAATTAAGAAGTTGAAAATAATATGTAAATATTCTGAAATTCGATTCTACGGTTACCTGCTTAGTCCTAGACGGATTAGTGCATTGTGACGCAAACCAATCAACATCAACCAATCCTTTAGTGTGCTTAATTATATCACGTTTCTCTTTAATTTCAAACGAATAACTCTTAGGTGCTAAGAACATACCTTTCTTCACAAAGTGCTCCATCTTTAACTTACATAATTCAATGGAAGATACATCATTCTATTAGCAAGATCCCCGTAAAAGACAATGAGAACTAAAAGTTCGAAAGATAATTCATTTAGATATATTTACTAATTAAAGTGATTAACAATATCTTACACACCAACTTTAAAATACTCAAGCTGGATTTAATGTCCTGGGAGGACAGTTTGTTAACATTATAATTGATATATCTATGAAATGCTTAAAAAGTGAATATATTCGATTTTAAAACAAAAAATTTCAAAAGAAAATAGAGCAAATAAGAAAGATAGTCAAAATTTGAAGATTTATACTTTCAGAGAATATAGACATAACAAAAAGTAAAATCCTAGAAGAAGTTCAGATACATGAAAATGTTCAAAATTAAGATATATAAATATGTTTTGTCATATTAGAAAAGAAATAAAATCAAAAAAAAAAAAAAGAAATTTGTCGGCATCACATTGCACATGATATATCTCTTCATATTATGAATAGCGAGAATATCAAAATAAATTCATGGACGCATATCGATCATAAAAATGACTGTCCAAATAAAAGGACACATCCTATTAAAATTGAATTTACTATAGAAACTTGAAGTTGCTGAACCTACAATTCGAATATATAAAAGTGTATACTTATACGAAAAGGAAATGAGAAAAATGAAGTTGTAATATTTAATGCACGAATCTCAATATAATGGTTTTTTCAAAGATCGTGTGGATGCAATAGAAGTCCATAGATTGTTGTCTGGACAATTCAAGAAATTTGAAATTCAATTGTAGCCAACTTATTTGACTTGGCTATTAATATACTTTGAAGGATTTAATATGTCTCGAGTATTTAATTCAAGCGATATTATCATGAGGGGAATAAATATGTGTTGTACTCTTTTCCGCTTGACTAAGTTTTGTCACATTGGATTTTTTGGCAAATGTTTTATTGAGATAACTTTTGTAGCGTATAAAAGAAATATTATACTCTTTTATTCATTAGAATTGTTCCCATGGGCCTTTTCTAATTAGGTTTTAGTACGAGTCATATTTTTTGTGTAATAAATATTAATAACCTACAAGACATTTACCTTCAAAATAATAGAATTATGTATTACAATTGTATACGAGAGTGCCGAAGAGAACAACAAGATCTATTATCAGAACCACCATGTTACTACAGTCATCAAATGTTGATAAAATTTTATATGAAGATGATAATGCTTAAAAATTATGACAAGACAATATGAAACAATCTCTATGCATAGGACATGGATGTTTCAATACAAAGATATTCATTTGTTGAAATTAGGGTAACAGATATACTCTTTTTTCTTAACTCAAGTTTTGTCCCAGTAGGCTTTCTTGAGAAAGTTTCGATGAGGTAGCATTATATTACTCCAATTTTGTTATAATTCTTTGTATTTTTTTTATTCGTTTGGTATTTTTATTCCATTAGTTTTTGTAAAAAAAAAATTTTTAATTAGATAGTTATTGTATAAATAGTCATTCAAGTGGGAGTTTTGTGAAAAAATGGTATTTATAAGCGACTATTGTATCCCTTACAATCCTAATTCTTCCTTACAAATATGGTGCTTTAATTCTCAATAGAACACATACAAGTCCACTGATTTTTTCATTCTTCTCTTCTTTTTTCTCTAGTTTATAACATCTTGACAACTTTAGGTCTTTTATGGCTTGTTTTAAATGATTTATAGTAAAACTTGAAAGGTTATTATATTTTGCTCACTAAACATATATTTATATTATAGTTAATACCTTTTCTGAACTTTCTTTCACTTTTGTTTTATCGAGATTTATTTGTGCTCCACATTAGAATCTTTTATATGGCGTCTTTACAATATGATTAATGCAATGCCTTTTTATGACTTGTAGTTTGAAACAAAAGCAAAAAATTGTTACTTTGTTTCACCTATTGTTCAAAAACACTCTACTCATATAATTCTCACATGGAATTAAAACATATCCAACTAATCACCTTTATCGATTCAACCACCTAAAACAATTTTCCATTGCAGGTAGGTTGCAACCATCTAGACCTAGCCATTTGAGATAACTTGTGTCAAACCAAGTTATAGCCCTAGTTTGACCTCCATTAAAATTATAATTCATTTTTCTATCTCTCTCTCTCCAATTTTCTTATTTTTTAACCACACATTTCTTTAAAAAAATACTATTCCAAACATAAATGGCATAATTACTCGAAGGGGCAAAAGAAATGATGAAATGTCAATTTAGGCTCAACCTCCAAGACTTGCTCACATATGGCCTCACAGTTCCTCGGTATTAGCTTGTTTGACACGAATATAGATGTAGATCTATATTTTGCGGAGAATGGATAATGGCCTCTTAATGTTCACAGAGTGAATCTTGTCTAGCTTACTTCTCATAAGGAAGGCGAAATAGTAGCAGGACTCCCTAAACTCTGCATCTGACTCCCTAGCTTTGAAGAATCCCTCTAATTTATTGTAAAAACAGTTTAACACTATTAGAATTTGGGTGTGACCTGAATTCCTTGTTGAAATAATTGAAGTGCATGTCAAAAGAAATTCAGTTTGGAATGATTTTGAAGTCTTATTTAAGTTGAAATTCTATTTGGAAGCACTATTGGGAGTTTGGTTTGGAAAATGACTTAGAGATGAAGAAAATAACTTGAAAAAAAAAATAAGGCTGAATGCCTCGCGTCGGCAACCTTGTTTGGTTATTTTGCTTCAATCGCGGTGTCACCTGTCTGATCCGAATTTTTGCTTTTTTATCTCATTTTTCGTTTTGAACTCGATTGTTTAGTATCCTACTTCATCAACAAATCTATTAGGAGAGATTGGACGTCCCTTACATGTTCCATATAAATATTAGGCTCTTCTATAAAATTTTATAGCGTGAGAAAAGTTTTTACTAGCTTTTAGGGTCATTGTAATATTTCTCCATCTTCATTATTTGTAGTGTAAAAAAATCTCCTAATTTCTTTGCTATACTTTCTTGTCTTGTTTTATTCTTTACTTCTGATCAAATACTTCATTATTTTTCCATATAACTTCAACATTTCAATCTGGTGGCTGGTTTTATATCAAGTATTATCGAGCAATACGTGATCTTTGAATTTTCAATAATTGGTATTAGAGATTTTGGGCATAATTAACACAACAAGTGGCATTAGAGCTTAGGTTCATCAGTTCCGCAAGAACGTAGGGTTTGATTTGTTCGAGGTTTTTGCTATTGATAGCTTCTATGAAGTATGACATTTCGCTTTTGGATCGGAGCACTAGTTTTTCGCTATGATAGTTTCAGATGCATGCAGTACTCATACAATAGGATTAAGGACGTAGGGTTTGAATTGTTCGAGGTTTTTGCTCATGATGGCTTCTATGAAGTATGACATTTCGCTTTTGGATTGGAGCACTCGTTTTTCGCTATGATAGGTTCAGATGCGTACAGTACTCATACAATAGGATTTAAATGATGCGTTGTCGGGAATTGACAAGATTCCTGCAACTTTGACCATGGAGGAGAAATTACAAAACGATAAGAAGGCAGTTTCTCACATTCGTCTTCATACATCGAATATCATTCTTCAGGGTGTTTTGAAGAAGGGTTCAATAGCTGCTTCATGAATGAAGTTCGAGTAATTGTGCATGATTAAAAGTCTAACAAGGAAGTTGGATCTCAAGCAACGTTCATACTCTCATCGAATGACAGAAGGAGGATCATTGGAAGATCATCTGATTGCATTTAAGAAGATAGTCGCTGATTTGGAAACTTTGGAATTAAAGTGTGATGAAAAAGATTTGGACTTGATGCTATTGTGTTCGTTACTCACTTCGTTTTCTTCATTTAGAGGCACAATCTTATATAGTCGTGATACTCTTACCATATATGAGGTGTATGATGCTTTTTTTTTTCAAAAGAGAAGATGAAGCATCTGTTATCTGAGTCTAGAGATAGAAAATGCCTTGTTGCCCATGGTGGTTCTGGAAGGGACAGATCAAAGTCTAAGTTCATTAATCAGATTTATAACTTCTATAAAAAGAAGGGACATATGAAGAAGGATTGTTACAAATTGCAGAATAAAGAAATGTTGGCTTCAATTCGATATGGGAAGCAATCAGAGATTTCAGGTGAAGCAGACTTCGCAGAGAACATTGTAAGTGAAGGAGATCTCTTGACTATTTCTGATATCGAATCTAAACCAAAGGAGGATTGAATTTTGGATTCTGCATGAGTGTTTCATATGTCTCATCATAAGGACTTGTTTATTACAGAAGAAACTGTTTCCAAAGGTGTCGTGTTATGTGAAACAACACACATTATCGGGTTGCAGAAATTGGTACGGTCAGGTTGAAGCTATTGGATGTGAAAATTAGAACACTTGGCCAAGTTCGACATGTTCCGAATTTGAAGAAGAATCTGATCTCGTTATCTATCATTGATTCAAAGGGTTATGAAGTTCTTTAGTGGAGGTAGAGTTTTCAAGGTTTGTAAGGATGCCCAGTTTGTATTGGAGGGACAAAAAAGGTCTTAGTTATACATCTTGTAGAATCGTTCAAAATTTAGAAAAGTCAATCAGTCCAAGTTCAGTATCGTGGTGGACATTCAGTTTAGTACAATACCTTTAGGAGTGCATAAAAAGGCCAGATTTGAAGAATATAGCTTAGTGGAATTCATGAGATATGGATAATGCCACTTTGCCACTATCATAAACGGTGCCATTATAGTCTATTACTAAGGACGAACACAGTGGAAAAATGTTTGTGGATACTAATTTTGTTGAGCATGCTTTAGTAGAAGGTGTACAATTTAGTGAGGGGCATTCTTTAAAAGCATTTGGGTTTGATTCTATTTAGGGGTGTGTTACATCCCAATTTGGTGAATTTTAAAATCATTATAATTTTTTGGGAATCTTAGTTAATTCTACATAGTAGTGTTTGGATTCATTGAGGTGGGGTACTTTGTGTTTGGTTGGAGAAATCAATTTTTGGTTATTGTTGAAGAGTCAGTTCATTCCTTACATACGGATTTTCTTCTCCAGTGGTTATTTTACTCTAACCGCCAGGGCGCCCGTGGCACCACCTCTATTACGGATTTTTGTGTTTTTATCTTATTTTTCGTTTGAGACTCGATTTTTTGATATCACACTTCATCAACAACTTTAATAGGAGGGTTTGGACATCACCTATATGTTCTCTATAAATATTAGCCTCTTCTATACAATTTTATAGTGTGAGAAAAGTGATTATTAGCTTTTAGGATCATCGTAGTATTTCTCTATCTTCATTATTTATGGTGCAATAAAATCTCCTAATTCCTATGCCATATTTTCTGTCTTCTATTATTCTTTTGCTTGTCATCAAATACTTCATTATTTTTCCATATAACTTTAACATTTCAATCCGGTGATTGGTTTCATATCACTGGTATCGAGCAATATGTGATATTTGAATTCACAATAATTGGTATCAGATATTTTGTGCATAATTAACACAAGAGACACCGTTGTAACTCATCTATCTCGTCTTTGTACTGCTACCTCTCTGCGGTCTCTCCACTTCAAAATTCTAATATATTTGCTCTGTCCGAACTAGGCTCTCTACTTCTTTAGTTATTACAATGGTGTCAAAAGCGTGGCAGGTTCCTCAAATTTGTTTTTGGAGTCTGAGTTTTAGGTTGTCATTGTGATTTTGAAGAATTTTTTGTAACTTTGGCTGGAAATTATCTGGTGGTTGTTGGGAGAGAAGAAAAAAAAAAGTAAGAAAAGCTTGACATTAAAGATAGTTAAATTACCAAAACTAAAAAATTCTGGCCAAACTAGACTTTTTTGTAACATTGGATATTCACCGAAAGAAATTAAGCTTGAAAGATTATTTTTCATGTCGAAATAATCTTGAAAAATTTACAAAAGAAGGAAATGAAGGCACAAATATGCTTTTTATGAGCATTTGTACAATGAATGTGAGCTGTTGGATCTCAAGATTCAATCCCTACCATTGATCTGAGAATCAAATTGTTCCATTCTAAGAGATGAAAATCTTGCAATTAAAATCAATGACAATAAACATTACATTACATTTAAGTGATTATCTGATTTAATGATATGTAATTTCCATCTAAACTGGTACGGCATTAAAAAGAATTACACTTTCGAATGACAGTTACAGCTATAATCATGGCTCGGGGACTTTATTTTTTCTAGCACATTCCTGCATTGCCCCTATGGAGCTGCCACAAGTGTCCTACTAAAGTTTTTAGTCGTTTATTTTTTACCTCAAGTTTTCAACCTAATATGAATGATAGACAACTTTGGGACTATTGTTATACTTCGTCAAAAGAAGGTCCATAATAAAATTTCTTTAGAATTACACTCGTTGTAAATAGGAACACATCATAAAAAGTTTACACATTTAAGATCTCCCTCATAAGGGACATGCTTCGACAAAGTTCCCAACGTGCCGATGCCCATCATTATGATTTTTTTTTTCTAATAGAAAAAATAGAACACGTAACAGCTTCATACCTAAGTCCAATGCCTAACATATATATTAGACTGAGGTTCGTGGGGTTGATGTTATGCCTCAAATCTGCAAATCCTACGAATACCACCTAGGAAGCAAGGCCATGCAGGCTTCTATATCCTGCCACGTGGAGGCCTCACCTGTCCCATCGTACTTCATCTAAATACAATGAAGCTACATGACCCAGTGACTTCTCATTTGACTGGTTCACATTATCCTCCTGGTTTTCGCAAAGTTATGATCTGTATGTTGGTATTGTATTTAAGTGGATAAATACCAGCTTAACGAGTAAAATATTGACACATAGCATATTTGTAATACCGATACCGTATTTACATGATAGATACAGTATTTGCGGGTCAGATATCGTATATGTAAGACTGATACTATATATGTAAGACTGATACCGTATATGCAACATATACTGTATATGTAAAACTGATACCGTATATGCAACAGATACTGTATATGAAACTTAGTGGATTTTCAATTTAGACATACCGTATATGCAAGTATTAAAAACAAAAATTTAAATAGTAAAACTTTTAACTTGAGGCCTGTGTTATACACAGTTTCCTTAAAACAGAT
>CAIGRP010069659.1:0-10023 GCA_903798385.1 Fraxinus cuspidata
TTTAAATTTTAGACTTTGTTTGATTCTTTTTTTTTTTCAAAATACATTTTTTCTCTTTTTTTCAATCACATTTTTCAATAAAATAATATTACATGCAAATTCGAAACTTTTTCTTATTTTTAATCCTCCAATCTCCATCAAATCACCATTCCAAATTACATTTTTTGCAAAAAAAAAAATGGCATCAAATGTAGCTCTTAATATTTTATTGTTGTTGATGGACTACGGTCAACGACCGTCCGTGCTAAATCAAAATTCTGGATCCGTCACTGTGTGGGTCAGACCCGGATTATCCCATTCATTTGTTACACATGGTGAATCAGTCGCTCTATTTAGGGGTGCTGTCTCACTCTTAAATGAGATAATGAGACGTGCTGTCTCGACTTTGCTCTCCTCTTTGTAATCCCATCACTGCATTTTTATATTTGACACCTCGCTCTTCTTAGGAAGTGGGAAGACATGTTGGCACCCTCTCATTTGTAAATAGGAAATTGACAAGAATTTGATAAGAGATTTCAAAGATTACAATCATAGAAAATCCAAGACGTGTTATGGCACTTTCCGTGCGTTTAAATAGGAAATGCATGCAACACCGTCGGTTTATCCATCGTTGTCCCCTTCTTTTACTGTTAACCAGAAAACGCCATTGCCTGATTAAATCAACCGCAAATGGAAAAGATGCCATTGATCAAATTGCTCATGATATTTTGGGGTCTCCAACCTTCTATATAAAGGATGCAATCCGAACTGAACGTTAGCATCTTCATTCCAACCTTCAAAAAGGAAACTAATAGTTTCCCCTTTCTCCTTGTTCAGAGAATGGCTTCAAAATCTAGCAAAACCAAGTTAGCAAATTATGTGCCACTTTATGTTATGCTTCAGGTAAGTTTCAAAAAAGTTCCATTACTAACATACTGTCTAGTAATATACAATTCCTCTTACCAAACAAAACTCTAATGTACTCTTTTTCCTTTGTTCATTAATGACAGTTGGGAGTTGTTACCAGGGAAAACAAATTTCCGGACCAAGAAAAGCTGGAGAAGCAACTCAAAGAGCTAAAAGCTGCTGGAGTTGATGGTGTAATGGTAGATGTCTGGTGGGGAATTATAGAGGCCAAAGGTCCCAAACAGTATGATTGGTCTTCCTACAAGAAACTGTTCCAACTCGTTCAAAAATGTGGATTGAAAATACAGGCTATAATGTCATTCCACCAGTGTGGTGGCAATGTAGGAGATGTTGTGTACATTCCTATCCCAGATTGGGTACTTGCTGTTGGAGAAGAAGATCCCGATATTTTCTACACTAATCGATCAGGTAATAGGAACAAAGAGTACCTCTCACTTGGTGTGGATAACTTGCCTGTCTTTGGAGGTCGAACTGCTGTACAGGTATGACTTGTTATGACTCGTATTTTGTTAGTAATATGAACTCTTCTGCTTTACATGTTTTTGACATATGCAAATTCTTACGTGTAGACGTACAGTGATTACATGAAGAGCTTCAGAGAAAACATGTCTGATATTTTGGAAGCTGGAACCTTTGTAGACATTGAGGTAGGACTAGGCCCTGCAGGAGAGCTCAGATATGCATCATATCCTGAGACTCAAGGATGGAAGTTCCCCGGCATTGGAGAATTTCAGGTGAGATAAAGACTAGTACGTTACCCCCACTTCTTTCAAATAAATCAACCGAGCCCCATTCTAACAGGAAAGTTGATATTATGATTGCAGTGCTATGACAAGTATTTGAGACAACATTTCAAGGAGGCTGCAACCAAGGCAGGGCACCCAGAATGGGATTTCCCAGATGATGCAGGAACATATAATGACACCCCTGAGAAAACAGGATTTTTCGGATCAAATAGGACTTACCAGACAGAAAAGGGGAAGTTTTTCTTAACGTGGTACTCTAACAAGCTACTAGATCATGGGGATCAGATACTAGAGGAAGCCAACAAAGCCTTCTTGGGATGCAAACTCAAGCTCGCAGCTAAGGTACGTGTTACTAGCAAAAGATTAATATGAATGGACGTGAAAGTACTTATGATATTCCGGAATATAAAATTTAACGAGTCATGACTATCACCATTGTAAAGTACTACAAGTAACGGTCTCTATGAATGTTGTGGTAACCTTTTACGGATCGGTATCTGTTATGGACGGACTTCTGGTCTTATTTCGTGCTGTGTTTCACAAATCTCCAATTTTTCTGCACAAACAGGTTTCTGGAATCCACTGGTGGTACAAGGATGAAAGTCATGCTTGTGAGCTAACATCAGGATACTATAACCTAACTGGCAGGGATGGATACCGGCCAATAGCAAGGATGTTGTCCAGACATTATGGAATCTTAAATTTCACATGTCTTGAAATGAGAGACACCGATCAACCGGCGGAAGCTAAAAGTGGACCTCAAGAACTTGTACAGCAGGTTGAACTGTCAAATTTTCCCTCAAATTATTGAAAACATAAAAATAGTAACTTTTTAAGCTATGTTTGGTTGGGATTAAAATCCAATTACAATCTCAAGTTAAAGTCAATAATTAACCCCACATTTTATGGAACCCACGACTTTTCAATCACTTATTTCATAATTTTTTTTATCAAAATCTACTGAAAATCTAATTTTGATCTCTGTCAAACAAGGGCTAAATGTTATTAGGTACCTTTTATAACTTGTGACATAACTCCCTAAAGTGTAGATATGCAAAATATGGGGCGTCACAGTGTATCGTCTTTCATATAGATCTATACTTCATATTGTGTCTTGAGTCACATAAATCCAACATGGGCTGTGTAAGTAAAAATATGTCTCGTCCTGTGTTGAGTCGTGTCACATGATTTTCTTTAACACAATAAGATTAAAATTGTGGTAATTTTTGGACTATATTTATGCAGGTTTTGAGTGATGGATGGACAGAAAATATTGATGTGGCTGGCGAAAATGCACTACCAAGATACGATCCTGCAGGTTACAATCAAATCCTTCTGAATGCAAGGCCAAATGGTGTCCACAAAAATGGTCCTCCAAAACTGAAAATGGCTGGAGTGACCTACCTTCGTCTGTCAGACGAGCTATTAGAAGAGAAGAACTTCAGCATATTTAAAACATTTGTGAAGAAAATGCATGCTGATCAAGTAAGCATCCTTCTCCCAATGCTTTTAGGGATAAATCGTGAAACAAAACGCGCAAGTTTCGATGTCATGTCATGTACAACTAGACAAAATTGAACATGATTTAAGGAAAAGAAGAATGTGACCAAATCCGTCAATTAACTTATGCAGTTCACTGCACTTTAATGACATAATAACAAAACTGATAGAGCTATTGCTATTTCTTTTTCATATTCTTATTGCTGTCGCATTTTCGCAGGATTACAGTCCAGAGGTCACTGATGTAGCTCCGCTGCAGCAATCAAAGTCAAAGATTTCAATTGATAAACTTCTGGAAGCAACCAAACCAATCAAGCCATTCACATGGGATGAAAAAACGGACATGAGTGTTGGGTAGCAGATCAACTACTTCAAACATAGGCATGTAATAAAGATCTTTCGAATGATAATATGAAGCAATAAGTACTCGAGATGCTGAGGAGTGTAATTTCTGAATAAGAGGATCCAAGTTTCCAACCTCCATTTGTACAGGGAAATTTGGTCTGGCGTTTGTGTAAAATAAGAAGCTTAAATAAATAAATTTGTCCTCTGTCGGACAGCTTAAGTTTTAACAATGTAACTTTAATATAGTAGATAAAGGTCATGCATGTTCAAGTCTCACTGCCACTGATATATGAATAGTATAAATATATTAGATATTTAACGAAAAACCAATTCAGCATGCTCATGAAAGAGCGCGTTGAAGAGGAAATTTAGCCCCTGTTTCACAACCATATTTTCAAACTTTTTTTTTGTTATTATATACTCATTTTCAACTACGCGTTTACACAATACAATATTCTTCACGAAAAAATAAACATTTCTTTAACCACACTTTCTCCTAAAAATCACTATTCAAAACATTGTTTTTCCCAAATATGACCATTAAACAAGGGCTTAAATTGTACAATCAATCTTTAATGTGTTGAAAAATCCCTCCATCCCACTTGACAATATCACCACACGGTTATGGTGTTTTTGGTATGATCACATTCCTAAGCCTAGAAATAATAGTTGAAAAATTGTGTCAATCTATGTCTATGAAACCAATTGAGCAAGAAACAAATCCAGATTGTCTTTGCACTGGCACTCTAATAGTGGCCTTATGTGACCACATTTATATTTACGGTCATCAAGTCCGTGTATCCTACATGTCGGAGGTTCCAACTCCTACATGTTAGGTATTGTGCCTTAGTTTAAATAGTTATAAATGTGAATGACGTTATTGTAATTATTATCAAATGTGACAGATGTATTTATAAACTATTCTAGTGTCCATTTATTGTACAATTATAGTTGTAATATAATCGAGTATCTATTATTTTTTCACATCTAAGGTATTAGAATTGTGCCAAATATTCCTCGATTAGAAATCACAACTTTATGTCACGACTTATTTCGATCATAAATTATCAAATTCATTGGTCACAAGTTATTTTTCAATCACATATTATTAAATTAATTGGTCACAACTTGACAAATTGAGAGTCACAATTACAAACTTTGTCGAAATCTCACATTTTTTAGGTCATGTATTATTTATTGATCACAAATTATCTATTTTATCGATTACATATTATTTATTGATCATACACTAACCAATTTGTTGCTCATAATCAACCAATTGGTCACAATCACTCTTCTCATCCCCCACACCACCTTCGGCACCATTACCATAGCCAGCATCACTGCCACTAACTGCAAACACCATCAACAAACCTACTTACAAACCATTGCAATAGCCTAAGCCATTACCCGAGCTGTGCCCACTTTTACCACCATATTGCCACCACCATCACTACTACTTCATCACTGTAGCCACAGCCACCATCGCCCTACCACCACCAATTGTAAACACTACCAACAGAATTACTGCACAAACCAGATCCAAAATCAGTGCCACTGACGCTGCGGTGCCCAACGACATTGATACGTGAGACGTTACTAACACCACACGCATAGAATCGCTGCAATGACGTTACTGTGCCGTTTGACGACGTATTCCGATGGTCTCTTCTCGTCTTCAACTACATTATTATTAATGCATTTATTTATTATTTGTTTGAATCTGTATTATTATTTATTGCTTCAAATGAATAAATAATAGAGGTAGAAGAATAAGTACTTGCGACATAGTAATCATAATTAAAGAGTTGTGATAGTGAAATATATGTCGTGGTATTATATTCTTGAACAGTCATTAGCCATATGCACTAATGAGACACTGGCATGCTTAGTGTGGATAGGATAGCACATATTGCACTCCTTTCTTTTGGAGAAAGTAGTTAATTTCACGAATTTGAGTGTGTGTACACTTAAAAGGACGCTTGATATATGAACAAGTTCATAGGATGACATATCATACAAATTCCACATAAATATCTTAGTGTAAGGACTTGTCATACAACATGAGTTGCTCTTAGATGCCAAGAAAGGACATTTAATATGAATTAATTAATCAATGAATTAATGAATTAATTAAAATTAGTCTAAATTTAATTTATTCTTATATTGATTATACAAGATAATAAATATATTATCGTCATCGTGGATCAAAACCTAATGAGTTACACACAAGAATAAAAGTTGGAAGATCGAAATGAGAACTTGATTAAATGACAAATATAAGATTAAATTAATTGTCTACATTGACTGTATAGCTATTAAATAATAGGGCTAATTAATATGATTAATTAATGAAAAGTTTCATGGTCAACCTAAAAATATAAACTATTTTCCACATTATTAACCATCTTTTTTTTATATATTTCAAAATAATTTTCAGTTCTTTTTGTAACAGAAAGTGTTGTATTTTCTGCAATACTTTGTAATATGTGTAACAAATGGTGAAGCACTTATTACAAACTTTATTATGCACATTCTACCATTATTGTCCTCACCACTTGTAACATTGTGTTACACCACCATCAATTGTTATACACCATGTTACAAGTATAACACAATTTTAACATACTTGAGTTACACTTGTAACATAGAGTGTTACACCGTTGCCGCCATCGTCGCCATCGATGCCCATAAAGCACCACCACTTTTTCCAAACCCTCATTCTACCCTTACACCACCACCTCTTCCTCAAACACAAAAACCACCATCACCACATGCAACTCCTCCCCATTCCTTCTCCACACAAACATGTCTTTTGAAACATGTCCTATTACAATATTTGCGTCTTTTGGCACACAACTTTCAACTATTATTTCTAGGCCCAGTCATTTGCAGATTCTGTCATTTGACCTTACACTATCATATTTCTTCATAATCACTTGAAAATATTTTATGCATCTATTTTGAGTCCTATTATCATACAAAGAGAGTTCTAAACATCACTATGTTTGTTATTCTTCATAATTTAGATTTCTTCTATCACATGACGTGATCGCTGTATCTTGAAACATAAGTGTCAAAGTTTGTTAATACATGTATTGGGCATCATCGTCTTAAGATAAAAGAATCAAACTCTAATCTCAATCATGCATAATTTTCTTCACCACATCTCTTTTTCCTATACAAGTCGTTATTCTATTCATATATGAATGGTAGTATAGTGGTGGAACAATGATTAATGAGCTGGGGGCTTGCAATTTTTTTGAAAGAGGACTTTGACAACCGAGTGTCATTTAGCATCAAATAGAATTTTATTTAAGTTGACATTAGAGTTAGCAGAAACGAAATAAAATTATTAAATTTATTTTAGTATTCATCTATTTAAGTCCACTGCTTAATAGTTTTCATTTGTTGATATGTGTTACATAGCTGGTCACGAGTTCTTCAAAGTGATACCAAGATCTAATCCTGATGATTGAGAAATATAGGTAAAAAAAATAAGCCAGAAGTGTGATTGTCACGAATTAGATTTATTAAATTCATTTCGTGCAACCATTTTTATACCCATTGCAACTTCATCGTTTGCTATTTTACAAATTGAAACTTATTTTACGAAATATGTCATGAGTACATCAAAACGTATCAAAAATATTTCCTAACGTTCAAGAATTTTAATTCAACATCGACCCAAGTAACTTGGGTGAAATAGGGCAATTGTAAATTTTCTCCAATTTCTTCTTTCGGGGAGGTAAATGGGTGGGCTTGGGCTAATCCACCCACACCTGGTTTCACGGTGTGCCTTTCTTCTTGACACAGAAAGGGACACCGTGCGGCAGTAGTCTGTTCCGCTAGACTACCTTCCGCCTACTCTCGGTCGTTTCGGGACGAAAGTAAAATTTGATCACAATTTGTAGAAANTTTTTTTAAGTTCTATGTTTAAAAAAAAAAAAGATTTAAAAGATTTTTGTACAAAAATCAGGTGATAATTCAATTTTTTAATTTGAAATAATAATATTATTAAACTAAATTAATTTTCCTACCCACTCGCACTCCACCCCACCCTCCGCCCCATCCCATCCCATGCCAAACACATTTTCATTTTTTTTCTTCCTTCTCTCTATTCTCTCTAGTCTACTCTCTCTTCGTCATCGACACTCACAGCGGCGACGCCACTCACCATTGTGAGCACTAGCACAACGATCGGCAAGATAACTGAACTCACATAGCGACGCTCAAAGGTCGTTCAACCAGAGAACTAGCCGCTTAGTGGCGCTTAGATAGCCGCATGTAGTGGCACTCAATTCATCGTTGTGTGATGCTCTTTGAGGTGGTTTCGGATCTGCTACATAGTCAATATTTTGGAATATTTTTATTGGTTGTTGTTGATGTTTTGCAGGTGGTGGTGAGGTTGTGGTATTTTGCAAGTGGTGTTGGTGGTGAGGTTTTGCAGTGATTTTTGTTGGTTGTCATTAGTATTGATAAGTTGTTCGAATTGTTAAATGCTACTGGTCACATGTTCATTTGCATAGGTCACAAGTCCCTTGTTACAAGTTATAATTCAGTTGTCAAAATTTAATGTGCACTTGTTACATATTATGGTACCAATTCATAGGTCATGGGTCATTGTGCGTATATTATAGATCAATTTCTATAGGTTACAGATCACTCATTTATGGTCATATGTCACATTTTATAGGAAACATGTCATTGCATAGATCATAGATTAATGACAACATATCATATATCAATATTAACTGATCACAAATCAGATGTCACGTGTCTATGTGCCTTGATAATATGTCACATTTCATATTGCATAGGTAATACATTAATGTACACAAGTCGCATTCGAAGAGAACTAATCGCATGTCATTGTATCAATATCACAAGTAACAGTTCATAGGTCACAATTAACAGTGCACATGTCATATATCGTAGTCCATAGGGCATAGATCCATATCAACACGTCACATATAAGATAACTGATCATAGACCATTGGATCAATATCACAGGTAACAATAGATCTTTGTACTTTTCATCATAGCAATTCACAATTTACACGCCAATGGATCTTTTCAATTTTCATCACAATAACTCACGATTGAAAATTCAACACGGTTTCGTAAATTCAAAATAGGAGAATTCAACAACAATACAATGTTAGCCACCACCAATTGTGACTTCAAAACCCTTCATATCTACTTCGGGATGATCACAATTATCAATTTGCTATTATCACCTCAATTTGTGATCATTGCCTTCAAAAATTGTGATATACTATGACGATAACTTCTAATTTGTGACCTCAATAGTCCAATTATTTTCAATTGCCAGATTCCAGCAATGATAATCGAGAATATGATAGATCTTTGTGGCTTTTTTCTTTTGTTCGACAGTGGTCACGATACGTTCTTCTTTGGAGAGTCCAGTTTGGAATGACAACCGAATGCTTGATTTTAGGATGTATATTTAATATATTTTAATTTTCATATATAATATATATTACCTGATTACTGTAATATTCAACCTTTTTTCTTAAAAATGAAATGGTGTATAGTTAAGATCTGATATATGTATGGTTCCCTATTATCTATGAACGAAATTTACCAACCACCACTACAAAATCAGAAAGCGCCATTGCTTGCTTAAATCAACCATAAAAAGAAAAGACGCCATAGATTATATTTTTATTCCTGTATTCTGCGTGTCTTTACTCTAGATTTTTTTGGGATCCCTTCTTTTCCAACACTATAAATTCAAGCAGTATCTCAACTCATTTTGTCAATAACTATTAAATTTCCTTCAGAATAATTCAAGAAAATCCTCGTTATTTACCATGACAAGAATTGTAACCTTTAAACTCAGTAGTTTGCCAAAGAAAATGTCATTCCTCAAACCCACAGAATTACTGGGTACGACGCCAATTAACACCAAGCCAACAAGTGGGATTGGAGGACTCAAACAAAAGATGCAATTCAGTTCACGCAGATTAGTTAAGGGCCCTCTAGCTGTCACAACTGATGCTCCTACGGAGGTGAGTAATTGAAAACCTTCGTCTTCCTTTTCTCCCTTATCATCGTATATTGTTCATGAGTAGGCAGTATTGAACACGACTGCACTCCGCATATTTTTTGGATATTGATGATCCTTGGTGTCATGATCTCCTCCAGCAACAAGAATGTGGCAGAGAAACCTTAATGGAAATGAAATCAAGTCCATATATCTTGCATGGCTGATCAGGCTCTGTTTGTACTTGCACGTAGTTATTATTTCATTGTCTAGAATACACCAAAAATCTTTCACCATCAATCTCTCCTTTCAAATTTCCGACTTAGTGGTCCACCCAGTATGCACAAGACAAAGATGATTACTTGAATTTATTTAAATATTATTTTATTCTTCTTTTCTTCTGGTTATAACAGGCTTTCTATCAAGCATGAACACTCGTGCTAGGGTAACCCGTCCATGTCCGATACGTATCATGTGTTGGAACATACCACTTTTGTGAAGAAATAATACTTCAAT
>CAIGRP010069661.1:0-43109 GCA_903798385.1 Fraxinus cuspidata
GGTCAACTGGACTTTCGATTGACCGTTGTCTCTTTTGTTTTAAAGAGATATGATCTAAGTGCAAGTACACTTTGAAAGATCAATCTTACTATTGATCAAAAATATTTTATGCAAGTAATATGAAAATAACTATTCGTGTACAAAATGATTTTTGAGCTATTGTCATTCATTATTGAAGATCAAAGTGTTATACCTTTACATATGATCTCGAAAGCCAAGTCTTTGATCTTACTTCGAAGTTTCTTTCATGTTGGCTCTTAAACACTTGATTTTGTTCTTCTTCATGAACTCGATTTGATAGTATTGATTTTGATATTTTAAACTCTCGTATCGAATGATTTGACTTGAATGCTTAACTTTCATGTTGATCTTCATTTCGAGTTCGATTTATGATGTGTTGATTTTGGCAATACTTAGGTCAACTGGACTTTCGATTGACCGTTGTCTCTTTTGTTTTAAAGAGATATGATCTAAGTGCAAGTACACTTTGAAAGATCAATCTTACTATTGATCAAAAATATTTTATGCAAGTAATATGAAAATAACTATTTGTGTACAAAATGATTTTTGAGCTATTGTCATTCATTACTGAAGATCAAAGTGTTATACCTTTACATATGATCTCGAAAGCCAAGTCTTTGATCTTACTTCGAAGTTTCTTTCATGTTTGGCTCTTAAACACTTGATTTTGTTCTTCTTCATGAACTCGATTTGATAGTCTTGATTTTGATATTTTAAACTCTCGTATCGAATGATTTGACTTGAATGCTTAACTTTCATGTTGATCTTCATTTCGAGTTCGATTTATGATGTGTTGATTTTGGCAATACTTAGATTGATTTTAATGTTGAACTATCACCACTCAAAAACAATTGTTATAAATAATATTAATATTGTTTGTTATGATCAAAACATTAAGGATGAAATTAACCATATGTCAACAATAATTGACATTCACTAATAATCATATAATTTAAAATGCTCTCACTTGAGTAAAAAATTACAAAATATTTGTCTCATTAAAACCTTGCCAAGAAAATCTAATGAGACAAAACTTGAGTTAAGGAAAAAGAATACAATTGTTTCCCATGATTTCAATAAATTATTATATTGAGCCATTAGTATCTTATACGTCAATGTCTTGAATTGCAATTCTGGTGAATGATACTTTTTGTTGTCTTTTATAGCCTTCAAGTAATATCATTTTCAATAGATGATATTTATCAATTTTTGTTTGTTTTCAGTTGTGTGATGATTTTTTGAAAAATAGAATGTGTTGTTGTTCTTTTCAAAAGTCATATACAATTTGTAATATATAAGTGTTATTTTGAGGGTAAATGTTTTGTAATTTATGAACATTATTACACAAAGAAAAACACATTGTTAAAACTTTAGTAGGAAAAATCCCAGGGAAAAAAATCAAAATAATGGAAAAATAGTACTTTATTCTTTAAAGTACGTTAGAAAAGTTATCTTACTAAAAACTTTGATAGGAAAACTCGATGTGACAAAACCTTAGTTAAGAAAAAAATAATGTAGCGCGTATATATGTTTCAGGCATATTAAATATTTCAAAAATAATATTAATAGTCATGACATATGAATTGGTTATAATTGCATTTCAAATTTCATGCATCGTCGGATGACAAGATATGGAATTGTTATTGCTCCACTATTATCATTGCAAAATTTATTATATTAAGAGTCGTGCGTTATATGCTACGACTTCAATTTTCTCATTTACTTTTTGTATAAGCATATAATTTTAGATTTTCAGATTGCGAGTTCAGAAACTTCAAGTTTCTCAAGTAAATTCAATTTTGCTAGGAATACGTCGTTTTATTTGATCAATTATTTCTTCGTTTGATATAGTTCAATAAACTTATTTCGATATTCTCACCTTTTAAAATATGCAACACTACATAACATACAAAAATGTTATTGACAACATTTACTTTTGTATTCTATTTATTTCTAATAACGACATAATTTATTGAGATATTTCAGTTTTTTACATTTTAGGTACCTAAACTCTTTTGGAATTTTATATTTTGTAATGTCTATATACTTTTCTAAAATATACACCTTCTAGTGGGGTTACCTTCCTTGTAAGCTCCATTTTCCTTTATATATATATATTTTTTTAATCTTAAAATCGAATGTAATCACGCTTCAATCGTCACATAATTTTATCAAATATAATATTAGCCATTTGTCCTTTCAGGACGTCAATTCAAGTTGGAGCATTTAAAGTTGATTCGTGAGATATTTTTATTCTCTTTAATCAATAAATGCATCTAAGTGAATCATCATTCAAACTTCTTTTTCGAATTATAGTTTGCGAGAATCTAAATAGTATAATGCTGCATTACGTACATAATTTTTATTTTTCTTTATTTCTTCCCCTAATGCTGATGGAATTTTCAAATTAAATGACAATCAGCAAACCTCGTTATAAAATATCTCCCTTTAGAGTTTAAAATATATCATAAGAGTTCAAAATAGACATGGATTCTCAACATTCTTTAATGTCCACTTCAGTATATTGTGGTGGATCAATTGTATATATATATTGCATTATTAAAATAATTAGATGGAAAGTTTAGCTCTGACCATAGCCAAATATAGGGTCAAAAACCTTTGATATTGACGTGATGTTAATAGCATTTCAAAGATAAAACGAAACACCTTATTCTTCGTAGAAATTGTTTAAAAATTAATTGAAAACATTTAACAAATAAAAATGGTAAATCATTTATCATCATCCCAACTAACACTTATTAAAAGATCAAGATTTAGTATCACTAACATTAACATGGCACACCGTTTTGATCGTATAATTTAAAAATTATGTTCGTAATTTAAAAGTTGAGCATTAATTTCAAAAACTTAGAGTTGAAAATACCATGCAATCATCAAGTAGATGTATCATATCTATTAGATACAAATAATACCTAGATGGTCAACATTGAGGATGATAGAGCCCATGCATCACTCTAATTAATTTTCAGAAATATAGAAAATTCGGTCCCTATTTTAATTAGTAATGGCTAATTTGGATTGAAAAAATTATACTTTTTCGTTGAATGTTCATCGAATCTCAATTTTGTATCATTATTAATTCAGTGATGGTTAATTCAGTGATGGTCCAACTGATCATACCAAACAATAATACATTCAATAGTTGAACTTTTGGTTCATTATAATATTTATTTCAATTGTACTATTCATTTTAGAAACTTAGTATGTTTCTCTTCAATTAAATATAGAATAAATTACTACCAATAGTAAAAATTTATTCTCCCACATAATACAATATTGGCTCTTATAAAGTGTCAAGATAATAATATTCAATATTGATATATCTTGGTTATGATTACCCACAAGTGATAAAATAATATTTTCCAAAAATATTGATACATTTAAATTAATCATAATATTATTTTAGAATATTAATATGTATAAATTTGTGTTTTTTCAAATATACAAAACGATATTATTTAAGAAAACTAATATGTATTATTTTTGCTTCTTTAGGAGCAAATAATATTTTTTCTAAAATATTTATGTACAATGTGTCGTGTTTTCTAGAGCATTCGCACCACTTTCATTTAGTTCAAATAAAAATTCTAGTCATCCATCTTTAAGAACATTAATTAAATCAGAAGATTTAACTGATCTAAAACTACACAAATATAATATATAATTAAATAAAAAGACTTCTAAAGAATATATTTGAATTTGAAAGCTTTAGAAAACCATGAATAATTGACAAGTCTCATATTCTTCAAAAACGTAAATTTGAAAATTATTATAGTACTTAATAATTCATTACTGTTCATGTAGTTTTCTTACAAATGAACAGTTGAATTCGAAAAACAATGAGTTGTGAACGCCATGTCCAAATTTTATGACAATTGGCAACGAAACGCTGATCTATTAAATCATTATTCATTTCGAATTTTTTGCGATTTTCTACACTATTGATTTCGAATTCTCTCTATCTACTAATTATAATAGATGATAATATATCTTAAATTACTTTAATATATTAATGTTTATACTTATTCAAGAGCAATAATATTTTTTGAGAATATTGGAACACATAATGATTAGATATTCAGAAGTAATAATTAATATTCTTCCGAAATATTAACAAAATAGAAATTTATTTTTCTTCAAAAATTACAACTCAAGATTAAGTTGTTTAATTTGTATTTCTTCGAGAACACCAACAAATTATTATTATTATTATTAATATTAATATTAATATTAATATTAATATTATTATTATTATTATTATTATTATTATTATTATCTATATAATATTTCCTCTTTAGAAGTAATAGCATAATATTAGTATTAAACCTCAAAATATTTTTCTAAAATATTTATAGATTTGTGAAGTTGTAATTCTGCTAGATTAATAAACAACTTATTTTCATAAAAAAATTATTTAGATTGTGACTTGGATCGTATTTTTTTGAGATACGTGCTAATTCTAAAGCACGAAAAAAATATTAATATTATCATTTTTTTGTTTTAAAAAATGATGTTACTATTGTTTTTCCAAGAGCAATTGATCAATATTCTTTTAAAATATTGAATTTGTAATGTTATATTTTACCAAGAACATCGACATGAAATTCGTCTAGAATATGATATGAACAAATATTATACATTTTCAAAAGTAATAATATAATATTACTACTATATATTGTTATGTATGAATTTGTGCTTCTTCAAAAGTAACAAAATAATACAAATATGATATCCTTTTCTAGCAATGCTATAATATTATTTCGAAATATTGATTTAGATACAAATATCATATTACTTTTCAACTAATGCTACAATAGTTTTCTTAAATATTGATTTAGATTATTTGTTTTCAAGAATAATAATACAATATTCTTCTGGAATATTGAATGAAAAAAATTATATTTAAGTAAATGTTTATTTATCATAAATTAGTATAGTCAAATCGGTATAATTAGATCGAATAATTATATCTATTTGTTATGAAATTTAAAGTTAAGAGAATGCTGACCTTTATTTTTCTCAAAAAAAGAAGAGTTTCTTTGTAAATTCAATTTGCTACAACTTATTGTCTTTCTTTGATTTAAGGAATTCTTTTAATATCAAACTTATTGTCTTTCTTTAATTTAAGGAATTCTTTTAATATCAATTGGCCAAAGATTTATAAGCAAAAAGATAAAAAAAAAATCTTCTAACTCAATTGGTTAGAACTACGTGTTGATAACATGTTATAAAATAGTGAAAAAAAGGCGAAAAACGTAGAGAAGTTAATAAAACACCCATGCCGTCAACATCCGTTTGTTTTGCCGTTAAATCCTAGAAAACTTGGAAAAAAAAATATTTATATCAATTGGCCAAATATTTATAAGCAAAAAGATGAATTTTTTTTCTAACTGAATTGGTTAGAACTACGTGCTGATAACGTGTTATAAAATAGAGAAAAAAAGGAGAAAAATGTAGGGAAGTCAATAAAACACTCTTGCTGTCAACATCCGTTTGCTTTGCCATTAAATCCAAGCAAATGAATGAAGGGCAAATGAGTCCATTAAAATTTTCATCTTTAATAAAACCCAACCAATCCAGTATTTTCTTTATTTCCCTAATTTCATTACTTGACACCCACTTCTTACTTTTGTACATAGCTACAACCACTTTACCCTTAGATGCGTGAGACTCCCGTATATGCATATGCGAAATGAAGATTGAGTAGAAGGCTTCGTGGACATCAGGGAAACTGTAAATGCACTCGAACAATAGCTGTTGGAATTGTAGAGGTAGAGCAATGATTTTAATTTAGGTCTTTGGTTTTTAGGTTTCTGTGTGGGTATATAGTGATGGGGGTTTTTGGCAGAAAATAAAGCTTTGACCGCTTTGTAGATGTGTGTACTGAATAGATGTTAGTGAATGTTGTGCTGTGATGTTCCAATTTTCTCCTCCATCTCATTTCTTCTTACTTGGTTGTTTATTGGTATTAAACTAAATGACACACCAATTGATCTAAATTGATTGGGGAAAACCTTCATAAACATTGAATAGGTTTCATAATACAACCCCAGAAATGTATAACAATGTGAAAGACAACTCTATATTATTTTAAACTTGAGACATTTAAACCCTATTTTTAATGTACATTTGCACAAAATATGAAGATAGCGAATTACAACCTTATAATATTGAACCAATTCAATATTACTAAATCACAAAAAGTAGTACATTCACACTCCAAAAGCAATACATTAACAGACCAAATATTACTAGTAGTTTATAAAAAGTGTTCACGTTACTATGAAAGAAGAACCAATAGTATTATAATCAATATACTAGGACAAAAACAAGGACAAACTAATGAATCCAAAATATCAATTTCAGCTTGCAACTGGCGGTTCCTTTCCTCGACACTTCCTTCTATTGTGTCTAGAAGCACCATATAAAGAACACCCGTCATTGTTCATTTCCGTTATGAAGGTGCATATGTTTCATTTGCCTTATTTCTCTGCTTCTTTTTTGGTTTCCAAGCCTTCTTAGTGTTTACTGCAGGTGTCAAGGGATTGAATCCCGAATTTGGCCATGTATCTGGGCTTTTCACTGGAGATATTGTCGGTGTATACATTCGAATGAACGCTTCTTTCTTATATATATCATCAACATGGCTACATGGTATACTTGTTAACTGCCACAATCGACATGAACAGGTCATAGTAATCAGGTCAATTACTTGTACAGTTTGATTTTCATGGTGTTGTATTTAAAACTTTTGGTTCTCGGAATAGTCAGCGTATTCAGACTATGAAAGAGTTGTAGGTTTTTTTTGAATGATTTTCATTATTCTGGGACTCACAACTCCATTTTATTTGTTACATGCCTCCATCCTTGTCACAAATTCTTCGTATCAAGTACATTCGGGGATTCTCCCATGCAGTCGAGATGGTCACGTTAAAGGACTTCGATAAATAGATCAGGAGCATATCACAGTTATTCCCCAATTTGAAATGCTATTTACTCCAATACTTCGCTAGCTTCAACTACAACCAGTCATATACAGCAGGGTCCAGATCACAAATCATAGTCATCCGTTTCACCCATGCAACTTTAGTTATAACTCTAGTTGCTGCTTAGAGTAAATTTTTCAACGCAAGGCCTTTGGTTGTTGCACTAATGTCACACATAGGCATGATGCTTGACATGTTCAAATAACTATTTAAGAGCTTGTACAAGACCATTCTGCTTATTAGATATGAAAACCCACGAGTGGCTGTTAACTATGCCCAAATCATTTTTCAACAACTCCAGAAACCACCTCCAATTTTCACTGTTTTCAACCTTTGCTATGTCATACACTATATGATACACCCCACCATTACCATCTATACCTGCTACTGTCAGTAACTGGCCTCCTTGGTCAGTTTTCAAAAAAAGCCATCTGACCCTATCACCCTCCCGCATTGACTCATGAATCACATCTTCAGTGCTCCTAGTCATATGTATAATCTTTTAAACTCCTTAGTACGACCTTCCAACTACGTAGTTGTACCAACATTTGTATGTTTTAGATGCTCACAATAATCCCACAAATTTTTGTAGTGGTCAACTATAGTGCCACGTAATATCTTAATTGCCAAGTCTTAGTTTGGTAATATGCCACCTAGTCATGTCTCCAAAATTGTCCCTTTATCAAAATATTTGCTCATAGACATATCAGGCTCAGCCTTCTATGAAGACAAGTACCTATAAGCTAAGTAGTTTAGTGTTAGCTACCTGTTTCTGTAGACCATTGTACAACTTTGGTCACCATTGTAAGTTTTCACAACAAAACTATTTTCATCTTTCACATTACTTGTGTACAACACCCATCCACACGATTTTTCCTTGCATACTGCTCGCAACCTATGCCCTTTGTCCTTAACGTACTTGATCTCCTGATTGGATGTTACAGAATGCTCAGTTATGACCCATTTCAAAATTGCTTTTATCAAGAAAACCATACCTGTAGTGCTCAAAAATGAAAAGGCGAGGGACGTAAAATACAGAACATAGTTCTTTAGAGGGGATTTTACAACATACCTATTTCATAAGTTGGGGATGTATTACAAAACGTATTGAAGATATAAGGGGGATTATTCAAATATATTAGCATTTTCAGGGGGATTTTGATAACCTTTCAGGTAATTTGATTGCTCAATGTCGATCCACGGATTAAATTCATATGTTTGTCTCCTCATTTTGGATGTTGCTCCTTCATCTTATTCGTTATCCAAACTTTGTAACTCATCTAACTCCCTGGAATCAATGTCAGTTCTTGCCTATCGTACAATCTAAAACCAAATTTAAAGACAAAATTAGCTTCTTTCTCAACCTCATCACCATCTTCATGATCCACCTCAATTTCGTAATCACTTTCCACAAAGCCTTCAGTTTCATGTTCCACTATATTGTCCTAACCATGTCTTTATGCTTTGGTTCTTCTTCACCTATCTCTGGGTTCTCTTCATGTTGACTCGGTTGTGGAGTATCAACTCCAGCTTCGTATGTCAGCATTTGCTCAAATTGCGACGCCATCTCCTCCACATTTTTCAGGCACACAATCACCAATGTTCACCTCACCCATACTGCCTTCACCCACATCAAACATTGTGATGTAGCAATCTTCTGTGGTACTTTCACTTCCTTAATTATGAGCACTATTCTTTGGGACCTTGCTTGGTATTGTTCTTAAGGTAATGCTGTTGTCTGATTAGGCACAACTATATAAATTTAAATCAATCTATGTCATTAAAGGTCCTTCAACATCTCACTCACATCTGATTCACAATGTAACCTCTTTAAAAAACTACCCAAATTTCCTTTTTGCATCTTGAAGTAAAATTCTAAAGGTCCACAGTCTTCACAAACATACTCAAAAGCCTCGAACCATTCCTTATTGAAATAATTAGCCCTCACAAAGTCCACAAACATCACAGTACCATGTTCGTAGTTGACATTATTCAACTTATCGAAGTACACTCCACCAGTGTATATAGCTATTGTGAAGTAGCCTGTGTATTCGGTTGGATGATAATATCAACAAGGATTTGTATAGAAATTACTTTAAGACCCACAACAAACAACATGCACACACTTTTTACAACAAAGTTTCAACAAAACACGTAAAAAAATTGAACCAAAATACTTCATTTCTTAAATCGCAAAAACAGAGCAACTTACCATACATGAGCTTCTTCCTCTGAGTTTTGGAGCCTTCATTCTCGATAATCACAATCAAATTTTAAACATACCAAATATACAACTAATTTTAATACCCAATTCCACATATTTCACACACGCATTTTTAAAAATAAAAACTCGCTTCTACAACTTATTGTCGTACGTTTCCTGAAATATAACAGTTGTTGGAACTTTAGAAGTGTTCAAGAAAACCCCTGGTATCATGGGTGAAGATGAAACTGATCGTATAACGTGGGTTAGCAATTGGAAGAATCTCACCTTTTGTGTCTCTTCTTCTTGTACAAAACCTCCTAACTATTTTGGGTGGATTTTATTAAAGATGAAAATCTGTATTGTCGCATATGCCCTTTCTTATATATCAAATTTTCTCAATTTTTCTGGAATTTAACGGCAAAGAAAATGGATGTTGATAGCAGTGGTGTTTCTCGCATAAAATGTTTGAAACAGAGAAATTTTTTGCTATTTCCAATAATGGGGGTAAATATGTCTAAATGATTACAAGGGTATTCTGCTACTGATACTTTGTTCTATCAGTGTTTTAAAAGGCGCGCATAGGCATGATATGCGACATAAATGCCAAACCAAGTGGGGGTGACGCCTTATTTAGCGGTCAACGATTGTTGTTCACCACTAATGCACGCCTTATTATCTTCTTTTATTTTTTTCAATTCTTTTAAGTTCATTTTGTCTACCCTAGAATCAAAACATCCGTTCGAAGACTTGAACAAAAGAAAACTCCCAAAAATTCATCTCCTTCAATCTGCAATATCTCGGCACTTTTGTCTTCCAACAGCTATTCGTCTTCGATGCTTTCTACGGTAAGTTGAACACATTCAATCTACAAGAGAAAAGAGAAAAACCTAAGGTTTTTCATTTTTAACAATGGTTCCATATTTCATAGTGGGGTTTCTATACTAAAAGTTTAAAAGTGTTGAAAGAGACAAACCTAGCATCTCCATACTAAAAGTGTGGTTAATGAGTCAATGACACTGGGCCCACAATGGGGTTTTCTCTCGTGTACACTATCAATTTTACCAATTTTTTATGTAGAAAATGGGGTTGGTAGGTGGATAAAGGCTAATATAATTTTGTTAGTGTATTTGTGATCATTATAATATTCATTCATGAATTTGGCATCTTTGATCAATATAATTTTAATCCCTAATCATTATAATATTCATTCAGAGAATTGTGTTATTTTTGCACTAAAGAAACAAGGAAAATGGGTAAACTTGGGATATTTCACGTTTATGGAACTTGAAATTTTGTATGTATCATAGTCCTATTTTAGTATACTGAACCCCAATGTTTATAAATTTTATATTGTTTCTATATTGTTAGGGACCAATGGAAGAAGGTGATTCTTCAACCATATCTAAATCCAATGCTAGTTATCTCAAAAGACATTACAAAGATGTTGGATGCGAAATCGAGTTTTGGTATATCCAAACAATTTTAATAATGTGAAATACATATTATGTGATAAGGTTAGCGGGGGAGGAATTTCTAGGCATAAACTTCACGTAGCAGGAATCAAGGGAAGAAAGCAAGTGACAAACAAAAAGCTAAGTGTGTTGAGGCAATTTAAGGGACCAAGTCTAAAAAAATAGAGAAGCTATTGAATGATGTTAAGTTGAGGGAAGATGTGAATATTTCTTTGCCTACAATAGATGAGGAAGAAGAAGATGAAATTGCTATTATTGAAGAAGGACTAAGAAAATGCCTATTAATGTGGAACTTATGGATCAATTTGAAAGGTCTATCAATGTCAATTATGCTTCTATGAGTGCAAACAAGCAATTGAGACAACAAAATATGAATGATGCAATAGCTAAGAAAAGGTTATTAGAGGTTCATCGATATTTGTCAAGACGGGTTTATGAAGTCGAAACTTTTTTTAATGCCATTGAAAATGATAGTTTTAAACTATCCGTGGAAGCTCCTGGTCAATATGGATCGGGTTACATTCCTCCTTCCCAATACCAACTAAGAGAGCCACTTTTGAAGAGAGAGGTGGAGAGGACAAAAGAATTTTAAATAAGCAAGAAGAAGAGTGGAAAAATAATGGGTGTTCAATCATGATTGATGCTTGGAGTGAGAGAAAAAAGAAAGAAGCATCATGAATTTGTGTATGAATTGTAAATTGAGGACCGCATTTATATTATCAAATGAAGCTTCAAAAGATGCTCATACAAGTCAGTATATATTTGACTATGTTGATGATTGTATTAAACATGTTGGGGTTGAAAATGTGGTGTAACCGACAATGCTTCCTAATATGGCCGCCGCAAATTTATTAGAATTACAAAGGCCTAACATATTTTGGACGTCATGTGCCACTCACACTTTAAACCATATGCTTGAAAGAATCTCTAAACTTTCTAGCTTCAAGGGAGTGATTAACAAGGCAAAATCATTCACTATTTTCATTTATGCATATCACAAGACTTTGGCGTTGATGAGAAAATTTACAAAAAAGAGATAGTTAGGCTTCACTAGATTTGCATCCTCGTTCATAACATTGCAAAGTGTGCTTGATAAAAAATAAGAGTTGAGAAGTATGATGACTAGCAATGAATAGGATAACACGAAATGGTCTAGGTCTAAAAAGGGAAAAGAGGCATTTTCTATTGTTGCTCTGAATGATTTTTGGAACATGATAGACTTGTGTTTGAAGGTATTCACTCCACTAGTATAAGTTCTTAAACTTGTTGATGGAGAAGAAAAACCTTCAATGGACTTTGTTTATGGAGAGCTACTAAAGGCAAATGATGACATTGCAAATACATTGAAGAGAGAGTCTGATTATAGGTCAATCTTGGACATTATTGATGCTAAAAGCAAGGGTCGCCTTGATAGTTCACTTCATACAACGTCTTAATTTTTGAATCTGTTCTATTTTTTTAAGAATCCATGTATCAAAGATTATTCATTAATGATAAATAATTTGATTCCTTGTGTTGAGAAATGATTTCCTAATGATGAAATGCAACATCATGTGATAAATATTGAGTTGCAAAGATATGTCCAAAATGAGGGTTCATTTGGAAGGAAGCTTGCAATAAGTGCACGTGAGACCAATGATGAAAATTACAATCCGGGTATGTTAACATAATACTCTCTCTCTCATATCAATAATTTATTATATTTTATAGATGATTATATAAATACTAAATAACACGTGTCTTTTTCATTTACATTTATTAGTGAGTTGGTGGGATTTTTATGGGAATGAAATACCAAATATGAAGACCATGGCAAAAAGGATACTTGGTTTGACTACTAGTTCATCCGGTTGTGATAGAAACTGGAGTTCTTTTGAAGGGGTATGCATTAATTAGGTTGTTACATTTTACTTTCTAATGAGTGATGAATAATTACGTGAATATGCTTTGCTCCGTTAAATGTACCTTTCTTCTTCTTTTTTGTTTTGTTTTGTAGATTCATACGAAGAAATAGAATAGACTTGACAATACCAGGATGAACAATCTTGTCTATATCCAATTTTAATACAAGGTTGGCAAACAAGAAGAGAAGGAAGGGCAAAATAGAGATTCTATTAGAAAGTGAAGCAACTAATGTACAATCTTGGATTGTAGATGGTTGTGATGATGATGATGATGATGAGGAGAATGATGGGGGTGGAAAATGATATCTTACAACCTTCGAGAGGTAGTAGAAATGTTCAGAATGAAATAAGGGAACCTGACGAGGAGGATTTTGTATCGGATGACACGAAAGACGAATTAGATGAAGAAGATGATATTGAATTAGAGATAATATTTAAGTTCCTATGCTATTTATTTACTATTTAGTATTTACATTTGAAACTTATTTTTTTCTTGAAAACTTTTGAAACAATGTATAAAGTTTCTATAAATCTGTTTTAGATTTTAGATATTTGATAGGTATTATTTTTAATTATTAAATTATTTTTTGATTGATTAAAATTAAAATAGTATTAAAACAAGAAAACATTTTTTAAGCCTTTTTACGCCAATGTCTCACCTAACACTTAGTTTGGCCTCCACGTATCGTCACGCATTACGCCTTTTAGAACACTGTATTCTATTGATATTTCACCACTCCATTACCTTTACAGTTGCTGCCAAACTCTTCATCTTTTCACAATTTAGGTTTCAAATTATATTCTAATCAAAGAATCGATCTACAACTACATTTCGCTATCTGCAATTGTAACGACTCAATGGCCAACGGGTAATAGTACTCTTTTGTTAGTGTTTTCATCTCATGCATAGGTGGTGGCGGTGTCGCGAATAATAATTGAGATTTGAAGTGAGGAGTAGAGAATTCGCATCTGAACGAAGCTTTGTGGAGCCATCTAACTTAAACACGAGGCATAAGTGCTATTTGCAGAACACTACAACAAAGTTCACCTTTTACGGCAAGCATTGCATGCCGTAAATAATTCTTTACGGCGTACAGCAACACGCCGTATAAAGCAACGCCGTAAAAATGACTTTTTATGGCGTGCAGCGTACGCCGTCTAGAGAACACAATGATGTTTATTCGATTTTTCCCCCGTGAAAAAATACATTGAAGCATCTCAAGTCATTAAAGAAAGCTCTGTAGCAAAGAGGTAAGAGATAATAAAGCTACAGATAGAAGCATCTTTTGCTAAAATTGGGTGTCATTGCCCTGCGTAACTTCAGGTTTTATTGCATCAGTACTTTAGCCAAGCTCGTTCTGTCTTTTTATTAAAGAATCCTAATCATCTCCACAATCTCGGAGGGCTCTCTATAAAACCTATAAATTAACAACAATATCATAAATTGGTTAGTCTAACCGTACAAACAAAAGTAATAAGTTCATGATATCTTTTACCTACTTAAGGAAACACTTGAACAAGAAAGATCAAATATTGATCGAGGAAGGAGAATTTCTAGCATGTCTTCACTCATCCTAATTTTGCAGTACGAGGTAAACATTTGTACATGGTGCAAATAGATTGTGATAAAATTAAGAAGAGATCACTCAATTTTCGCCCCTGGTAGTGGAGTGCCAGAGTGGAGTTATGAAAGGTTTATAAAGATATCAGATAAATGTGGAGTGATTTTCTTGTTTGACGTGGTTCTGATATATTGAAGTACATTGTCTAGTAGCTTAAGCTTTCACAGTCTTCAACACGCTCCCAAGCATGCAGGTTAGACCATTTTTTCGTCAAAGATGGATACATACACAACTTCTATTGTGTCCTCTGGTTGCTCTCTAATACTACATTGATTTTATATTTAACAGGTGATATGAACTGTTCCTCCACGGTTAATGTAATAATCTTGGGAGAATTTTGGATTTAGTTCCAATTTTTTCTTAAGAGAAACCTCGCTCTCCTCTATCTCGTAAATTTGATACATGGTGTCTGAAAAATCTAGCACTTATCTTAATACCATGTCCGTTGTTAGGTATCTTTCTATTGCCTTCTTTTTAACATGAATTAAGTATTTAAACAAGTAAAAAACTTCCCTGCAATGATCATTGAATACATAACTTGTCAATTTTTCTAGCCATTTGCCTCTCTCGGCATTGCAAATCCATTTTCCAACCTCTATTATAGGGTATGTGGGACCTGCGTGGCATGGCGGGTCCATTAAGATGCGTCGTACGGCTCACAATTCTTGTTGGCCCTCTCGAAAAGACTACGAGGCCTGGCACATCATAAATTAAGCAATGGAGATCTGTGGTGGTCTGCATGGCTTGTTTCTCTGTGCGCTTGTAAGTTGTCGCAATAATCACCGTAATGACCCATCTTGTACGCTCGCTTTGTCTATTGTTGTGCAATTTGAAGTAAAAAAATTTAGGTCTCTGACTTCTTTCATATCCTCACAAAAAAGTTACAATTTTTTATGGAAATGTCAACCTTACCCTTGGAGGCGTAAGGATTGATTAGTGAATAGTAATCAACACACCACAGGATACTTTTTTTTATAGATTATCAAGTATTATGTTTGTTACATAACAAATAATGTAAACTGACAATAGCTTCTTTGTATTTATGCCTGCAGGCACTCTTGCAATAACATCAAGTGGTTGTCTAGAGACTGATTCTGGGCGATGGCTGATTTTTTTATCAGTGCTGCAAAGATTTCATGTTTAGTGCAGAAAGAACGTGATCGCCAGAAGATTTTCGAAGTGGCTTGAGGATGACAATTGTTGGGCTTCAGACACAAGTTAAAAGATAGATTTGGATGGGAATGGAAATAGAAAATGCAACACGTCGCAACTTTATATGACGCGTAAAAATGCTAATTTTGAAAAAAGTAGGACTCGAAATGCCATGTAATCATTTTAATGCAGGTCTCCTCTTTTGTGCTTAACTGCTTCCTAATTCTGATTATGGATCAGTAGAGGGCTAATGGTATTTGCTCAATTTAAAAGTATCATTTGGATTGAGGATAGAAAGGGGAGGAAAATTTGTTTAAATTGAGGACAATGCAGAAAAAGAAAGGAGGAGAAGAGAGGAGAGGACACTAGACAGATAATGTAAGAACTTTAATAAATGTGTTTGCAGTTAAGGAAAGGGATGGGAAAAGGGAAGATTCACACAGAATATGTGCTACTACTCAGCATTATTCTCTTGCCTTTTATGGAGTACCTAACCTAGATGCAAAATTAAGGTAATCTTTCATTCTTCATTTATTGCCTTTTCTTTGACAATTAATTTGTGTCACTTGTTCCTTTTCTTTCTGTTCAAACAAACCAATTTTAAGAGCATATTTGGCATGCACAGTAAATGTGATATAATAAATAAGATTTTAGTACATCTTTGTGTCTTAATAGTGTCTAATACTATATATCGAGGTGCATTTCAAAGGGAAGCTTCTTAGGTTGGGCCAGTTTTGGGAGGTGGGCCGGACATTCAGCTGAGCCCAGTGCTCGAGTTTTTCAGTCTGTCCCGGCCCATCTTGCCAAAATGTGCACCATACTAGGCCTCTACAAGGCTGGCAGACCAGCTTGGGTCGACCGTTTCACATTTCTACGTATACAGTACCATTTCATTTTACATCTTCTGATAGTTGAAAGTAAAACTCCTCTTGCAAGTTGGAAAGGAGTGAAAACAGATAAAAAGAAAAAAAGAAAGACAATAAGCCACAGGGAAATGGGCGGATGTCAGATCTGGTAACTAGAATTGACAATCATACACACATCCTATGTATGAAAGTATGAACTTTGACAAGGTTTCTACTATCATCAGCAAAAGGAAAAACACAATACCATTACTTTCGAATCCAACTAAACTAGAATCAGACAAAAGCTTCTTCACAAATTCTTCTTCTTTTTTTTTTTTTTTGAAATTTTTGCAAGCCCCTAGAATCCTTATAAAGAATCCCTTTATCTTTCTCTCTCCAACCCCCCCTTCCTCTCTCATATTGTCCTTCTCCCACTTTTCCATCATTGTTTCACAACAGAAATCATTAGTCATTTACTATCACAACTCAGAAGAATCTAACATGAAAATGCATGAGATTTAATAGTAGAAAAATCCACCCATCAAAAAAGTGAAATCAACATGCACTTTTCATGGGCAGCTTAGGTGCTATTCATGCATGTCTCACCATAACTTTTCTAGTTTCTTAAATGGTTTTTTCAAAAAAGCTTCTAAAGTATTGCTGAACTTTAGTTTGTTCACTACATCTTAAGTATATGAATATCCATGCGGTTTTGAACTTCTTGACAGATGTAACATTCCATGTTATTTTAAGCGGTTATAAGCATGGGAGGATCTACCGTGGGGGTAGTGGGGTCACCTGCCCCCACACTAAAATTTTAAATCCAAAATTTTGCACAACATTTTTCGTGATTTTGCACAAGATTTTCAAAAAAATTCTTTTAACTGTTTTCAATTTTGCTCTCAGAACTGAAATTTTGTGAAATTTGCCCCCCGACAATTCTAAAATTCTAGATGTGTCCCTGGTTATAAGAACTTGGTATTATTAACTCTAGGGGAGGTATTGCAAATTGCCCTGTAACAAAGGCAGTTGATTATCTTCAACGCGCCCATCACGTTCTTGACAAATTTATTTTTTCATCTAAGGTCTAACATGCAGAGTTTTACATTTGGTAGACCATTGTCATATACCATATTGATTCATCTCATCGGAAAGCTAAAGCTAATAAATATTAGATAGGACAGAAATATTTATGAATATTTTTTGTTCAACAATTGCATGGCAGAATCTTTGATTGTTACAAAATTTCAAATCTCATGAAGGTAAAATAATGCTTCCTCTTTTTTCATTTTTGGGTCGGCCATCATTGATCCAAGGGTTTAATGATGTACATTCAAAACACTGTAAGTCTTGGTCTCATTGATGACATTTGTACACATGTTCATATCACATCTTCTGTCAAAGCCTTGCAAAACAAACTTAGGATTAGAAAGCTTTTGGGGCTACCAACTTATGTCTTGATTTAACACGGATGCTAAACTTCATTTCACATTTGGGTCACTGACCAAAAAAAATAAAATAAAATGGTCCTTCAAACATTTTACAATCAAGAAACTGTCATTTTCGTGTGAGTTCTATCAGATTGCCATGAAAGCTAAGAAACATCACTTTTTTTTTTTCTTCCTTTTCACTTTATTTGTGTTTAATCACATCCTTTTTCTATTGATATGAAAAGCACCTTCAACTTTTGGAACATTAAGCTTAAGCACAACTTAGTAAGCTATCATGAGTAAGAATTTTCTTTGTCCTGTATTATTACTCCTTTCTCCAACACGATATAAAATAAGATGACAGTTTTCGAAATTTTTTTGTTGTATTTGAATATTCAGGGCCCATTTTTCTTATTCCTTTTTCATAAAGAACCTTGTTTTTTCGACAGAGCATAACGATTTATGATTCTCATTCAAGCAAATGCGCGCTGCCGAATCCCTTTATTCAATTTTTAAATATTTGTTGTCATTGGTTTCAAAGATACATTTTCTCACTAGCTACTGATTAACAAAACTTGTTGGCAGACGACAATAAGATATGTAGTGAGCATGTGCTTAAAAGTTACTTTTCTTAGAACTAAGTTATGACATACTTTCCGAAAATGTGAGTTTTGTTAATAAAAAAGTAACTTTGAAATCATGTTTGGCAAAATAACCAAACATTATCTTCATTCTTACTTGTATCACTGCTATTGTTTTCTATAAATCTTTGGCTACAGTCTTCCGATAAAAGGAAGAGGCATTTGTTTTTTTTTTAAATTTATCATTACAAGAATCTGTTCTTCTCTGCAGGAAATTTTGCTTTCTGTTGAAGCTATGATTGTCTAAATTATTCCACTTGTTTCTTTTCCCTTAAGATAGTAATGTTACTTTTCTTGAAAGAAAAGAATCATATTCTTTTTACTTCAACATTTCTTTCGTGTGTTTACTTAGAAAACTTCTCTTCGAAGATTCATAACCTCTTAGATGAAACGATTCAACGTGATCTTTAAGCAAGAAAATGGTTCGAATTCCCATCTTGCTTATCAGGCCTTTGATGAAAAAAATGTAGTCAGAGTGCACGTAAAGAGACGTGTCTATTATCTAACAGCTTAAACTTTCATATGATGTAGTTGAACACAAATTAAGGGGAAAAAAGCAGAAAGAGAAACAACATATATTACCACAACTTGAGGTTTAAAACTATCCTCATCAACTACACTTGACTGCCCATTGTCTCGAGCATATCCTTTGGGGCCCTTTCTTTACCTGTGAGAGCATATGTCCAAAAGCTGCTTCCTTCCTTCAACTATTTCATCAAAGAAGTCATCAAGTTGCCCAATGATGCTTTCTGCCCCAAATTTCAAAGCTCCAAAGCAACTCTTCAAGTTTTCAACCTTATCATGAATATCGACTTCTGATTTGTAATCAGGGATGCTCTCAATATCCACTTTCAGATCATCCATGGAAAGTTTTGCCCTTTGCAATTCATAAAGAAGGATTCCCTGCTGCCCTTCCATACAATTTATCGTGTCCATCACTCTCTGATTCAATGTAGAAGCGGAAACGACAAAGGCTGGACTGAATCCCGAGTTTCCTTCAAAGCTTCCTTGGGAAAAGCCTACTTCTGGCCAATAGTATACAAGGCCACTGAGTAGGATAGAAAGAAGTAACGTGCTTGCTTTTCTCATTGCGTAGAGAACTCCTCGAAAACCATTGTACTTATTGAACTCTGATTCTGCCAAGACATTGTTCTCATCAAATCCCAGACATAGAGTTTGCATTCTAGTTTCTGCTATGCTCTTATTGTCCTCTTGCAGGGCTATAATTTCCCTTTGGCAGCCATTGATTGATCGAATAACCTGTCCAACAAGTAATCAGACTTTCATAACCGATATTTGTTGCATTTATCTTTAGCACTGGTAGTAATAAGAAAGAAAATGAATCTTATTCATTATCTCATCGAGACATGTTCAGTTTGAGAGCAAAAACTAATGTTACTTTCAATACTGTCACAAGGGGATTATTCCCAAAACACTAACCTGGCGGGAAAGTTGTGTGTCTAAAACTCGATGATCATCAAGCAAAGAGGCTATATTGGCACCAGTGGAGTAGTAAGTTTCCATACCGGATACTCCAGATTTCAGCACATGACAAGCTTCCCAAAGCCTTGAGCTTTCGTCCATATACTCATCCAGCCATTTTTCTCCGACAGGCAAGTGTAACTTATGAACCAAAGCCGTTAATTGGGAGTGGAATGATCTGAGTGACGATAGAACATGTTGAAGAAACTTGATTGACATGAAGTTGTGAGAAAGAAAAAGTTGGTCAAGATTATTTAGTTCTCTTGAGAGGAAGTTGTAGAAACCACTGACACTAGTACTAGAGGAAGAATGACTCATCATGGGGGATAGAAAAAAGATTGAATATCTTAGTAGGAAAAGGTGATGGAGATTGATTTATATATATATATCTGAATTCTAAGCAAAAGCTCGAAAAACCGCGTCGTAGTTCGTCCGACCAATATTACCGCTTAATCAATGCCAGTGTGTCTATAGTATATATCTGTATAATTGTATATTTAAATTGTGAAAGATGCAGAAGAAGAAGGTGGAGAATAAAGGGAGTGAATGGCTTCCTCTTGTTTTTACATGTATGCAGCAAGTTAATATTTGAAGAGCTCAGGTTTCTAAAATGGAAAAAGAATTTGTTTGTTGGGAGCAATTATGTCTGTTTCCTATAGAGTGGAGGGGATGATTGAGAATCTGCCATTTGCATTATTTGACAAGCATGAAAGAGAGAGAAACAAAGTTGGAGAGACCGAAAGTGGAATTATAAAATCTTTATTTTCTTTTAGGCTTCTTGAGATTAAAATGGGAAAAATAATTAAAAAAAAAAAAAATATCACTTTTGATTCTAATTCTGTGTAACTAGATTTTGTTTTTGGGGATGCAAAAAGTTTGTCTACTTTGATTAGGGATTTTTGGAACCCAACGCCTAATAAATTTTTGACACATTAGTATTTTACTTCTTAATAATGAGAAAATGCTAATTCATTTTCAGACATCTCGTCATCTTCCTAAAACGAGGTGATGTTCCAAAATGTAAAAAATGTATAAGGGGACAATAGATCTCAACTCAAGATTATTCTTCGTTGTCATTATATTCAACAGATCTCAACTTCGTGGAGCTACTCGTGGATCAACCTTCACGGTGAGGTCAAGCGTGAGGGTTGGAAGTGGGGGCAGGCGGCCCCCTCTCGCCTCAGACGAAAATTTTAATTGAAGTCCGTTTAAGAATTTGTATTCTTGCAATAGTCTATAAAGGAACAACGATCCTTGTAAAATTTAATTTTGCTTTAATTTATCTTATAAATAGGAACAATCCTTGAAATTTATGTATTATAATCAAATAGAGCGAAGTGGAGGTTAGATGAGATATGATTGATATTTTCTATTGTATACCTTTTTCATCGTAATAAATTACTATAGAGGCAAAAGAGGACACGGTTTCACATTTAGATGAATCTCTATAAATCTTGCATGTTCTTGATTGTTTATTTTCTTTCTTTAAATTAATTGCTCTTGGTGAGATAGAATTGTGATTTATAATTTTCAACATATACTTCACTGCGTTGTATTCGTTCTTTCTTTAGATTTCTCAAAGATTCATTAATGCCTTTTATTATGTCATTTAACTTTAATTTAATTACTTAAAAGGGGAGGGAATGGCGAGATTTCTTGAAAAATGAAGATGTTGGGTATGTGTGATAATATTGAATAAAATATTTGATACATTTCTATTCTTTAATAATTTTACATAGTCCAATGTACCAAATATACGCGAAGATAAGAAGAAGATTATGCTTCCATAAACACGTAATCCTCCCAAAAGTATCTCTACAAAGAAAAAGAGGAAGGAAAAGCTGTCCAATTTCTTGAATATCTATGCCCTTATTCTCCCATGGAGACATACTTTTTTCTGATTTGCGCTTATAGGCATATATATATCCAAAATTCGTATTTCTTTTTAATTGCATTAAACCCGCTTTTGACCTTTCGGTTTTTTATGTTCTGCTAAACCAAATCATTTTTATATTGCACCCACAAAGCCCTGCTGAACACAGAAAAGGGTTCAAATTTTAGCACAAATAGACTAGATTTACAAGGGTTCCAAAATTTGGCCTATAAATCAACTGTCACTTAGAACATAGTAAGTTCCTTTGCTTTTTCCCTCTGAACTACTTAACATCATTATCTATACTAATCAGATCAATAACATAGAGGAGTAACGTAATAAGACAGTCATTGGACGAAGACTTACATTAGCAACATCGTTAAACCAAGTTTGCCAATTGGAGGCTAAAATTTAGCAACAAGCATGTCCCAAAAGACTCTCTATTTATAAAGAATATCTTGTGTATGATAGAAAGCATCTTTAATTTAGAGAGTAATTGTTTTTTTTTTTTTTACATTTCATGTTCATTTCCATTATTTTGAAGCTGGTCAGATTGGTAAATTATTCCTTATTAAAGTAAATATTCTAGCAATAATATGATCACTCTTTTAAATGCAATGATCCAGAAAAAGTTGTAGCCATGACTAGGTTAGTAGTGATTTCAAAGTGGGAAGATGACTTTCTCCTAGGCATTAAGTGACCATCTTATTTGTCTAAATATTGAGCTGTTTCTAAAGGACTATATTATAGTCGAGCATGTTGCATTAGCAAAACTTGTGCCCTCTGCCAACTGAATAGTCGATGAAGTTTTAACTGCGTGTGTACTTAAAAGGTCTCATGACTAGATTCATTGACTTTTCACCAACAAGCGTGCATTTCTTCACTACGAAAATCTTGTGTACCATGATGTAATATGAACAAGGCAGTGTGGTCCTAATTACTCTTCGAAACAAAGTGGAAGAAAGGAGAGGATTCTTTGAACACCTCTGCAGGGACATAGTACATCAGAATAGATATCCAACATCAAAGACTTGTGCTCATTTTTTTTGTGAGTGGATGCATGAGGGAAAAGCCATACTCCACATATTCCAAAAGCAACTGGTTTGGGTCCCATTTGGTTCAAGAAAGTGCTTCGAATTCTCGTAAGTGCCATAACATTGTTTGACTCGAAATTTTAGCATGGAAACATGAAGGGATTGATCACCATAATAAACATTATAATGCTGCAATTTGATAGACTGGCCATCAATCAAATCTAATCAGATGGGATTGCAAGAGAAAACTAGAAAAGATTTCAGTTTTCACCAACCAAAGTGACCCTATAATGGGCATCTTTATGATCAACATTTCTACATGCCATATTGGTAGATCGTGTCAACAAAGAGATGTGTGCAAAGCTTCGCTCATACGTCCTTTCTTTCAATTTCGTGTTGGGCAGCACAATTAGGTGTATCGGACTGAATTTTTTTTTTTTCACTGTTGGCCCTTTCAGTTATTCTAGTGATAAAAAGTATAAAGTGGTGAAAAAATATTGATGCGGTCGACTTTAAATATACCAAGAATAAGACTTGAGTCTATAAATGCTTTTTTTTGCAAATTATGATATATGGAAAATAATCTACTTTTGTGAGAGCACATCGCTTGATATTCCATCATAAGTGGAGTTGACTTGAAGGACTTCCGGGTTTGCATTGTGCTGTAAAGAATCAAAAAAGAAGATACTATATAACCAGTGGAACACACAAACCACAGGGACTAGGAATTATGAAAATTTTGACCTTACTTAATCTAGAACAATGCTTAATTCTTTTACAAGAACTTAGCAAACTCTTGAATGCACAAGTAATTTCTATGAAAACTAGCAGTGAACATCTTAAGGCTCCCTCAATTTACATTTTGTTATCTAAGTTTGTTGGGCTGTGATGCCAGCAGCCCACAACAATGACGAGAATGGGCCCAAACCAATGCAAAATTGCCTAATAACTCCATATCCCTTGGCCCAAAACAATGATCCACGTTTAGAGGGTGTTTGGTGGGGATTAACGTTAGATTTTTAGTGGATTGTGATAGACGTTTTTGAAATGTGTGGTTGAAAAGATGTAGGATCCATGAAAGATGTGGTTAATATTGATTATTTGACTTTGACTTATATTAAAATCATATTTTAATATTGCCCAAACAGGCCCTTAAAGTTGTTTTGATGTAACGCAAGTTTGGTAGTCTGCTACTCAATAGTATCCCAAAGTCATGGGTTGCTCTGGAACGTTGGATCGGATGGATTGATCAATGGTTGACAACATGAGTATAAAAGAAGCTCTCTATTGCCTTGATCTTCACCCCCCTGAGATATGCTGTTCGCTTTCAAAAAAGGGTCAAAGCACGTGCCGACTTTAGATTTTTTTATATCAAAATTCTCTCCGTGTAAGTCAAGATCAGTCACTTAACTTCTAGCTAGTAATTTCAAATTAAGGAACAACGTCATGTAGATGAATCATATATTAGGTATATGGATAAAGTATCCCGTGCAGATGCTGTGGGCTCTAACATGTACACTGTGGTGTGTAATAGACCAGATGTGTTCCATTCTATAAGTACACTATGTAAATTTACGGCCAACCCAAGCCCTAAACATTGGAACGCATTGAAGTGGTTACTTAGGTACTTTAAAGGTACATCACACTTAAGGTTAGTGTGAGGCACCTGTAATGGACGAGCAATACTTAAAAGGGTTTGTTGATGCAATATTTGCTAGAGATATATATGATAGGAAGTCAACTACTGCGTATATATTCACTTTGTTCCACTGAAGATGAACACGTTACAACAACTATTAAGTTATGGATCTTAATTTTTGTCGCTGTGAGGATCCAGTACTTGAATCAACCTTTGTTGAAAATGTCATCTAGAGGTTGGAAGGGGGGCATAAAGCCCTCCTCTTGGGGGCCCCAAACCAAATTTTCTTTAAGTATATTTTATAAATTTCACACTTATATTCGATTTTGCCTTAATTTTTCTTTCATTCAAATAAGGAGTTATCTTTGGGGTTTTTTATCATCATAAAAAGAGAGAGAGGTTAGAGAAAATAAGCTATACGAAATTTCCCTTTTAAACTTTTTTTCATTATAGTGAATTACTACATCAACAGATGATGACATAGTTTTATGTTGAAGTGAACCTTTATAAATTTTGCATATTCTTATATGTTTAGTTTCTTTTTGCGATTCTATCACCTTTGTTGGTATAGATATCTTTGTAGGTGAATACTTGTTTCCAAAAAATGGTAGAATGACACTAGAGTAGAAGGAGCTTAAGTTTGCTGTTTGTTAAATCTGTTGACGTCACGGTGGAGATCTGTTGACTATGATGCCAATAGCCTAGGGCAATGATGAGAATGAGCCTTGGCCTAATCCAATACACAATTGCCAGATAACTTTATTTCGCTTAGCCTAAAGTGGAAATTATACAACACCAACTATTTAAAGATGATAATTGAAAAACTAGGTGTAAAGTTTACTTAAGCAAAACTTAGGTATTCAATTATATTAAAATTTCTCCCACATCTCTCACTCTCTACCCAAATTTAATCTCCGACGATGTCTCTCTACTACCTATACTCTCCGACGATTTGTAATAGGGAGTTCTAGAAGCAATTGAGTCCTTGAGAAATGCCAGTATCAAGGTCTGGGTTCCAATTGCGGTAATGGTTATGATGGTGTGCAGAGGAGGGTACTTTGGAGTTTTTTTTTTGTTGGGGTGGTGATTGTGGTGGAGATGGAGATTGTGATTTTTGGTGGTTTTTGAGGTAGTTTTGTGGTGGATTTTGAGGTGGTGGTAGTGCTGGAAATAGTGGTGTAGGTGGTGGTTCTGGTGGTTATGGTGTTGGTTTTGAATTAAGATAGATTTGTACAAAAAATGGTGGAATGATACTAGAGTAGAATGAGCTTAAGTTTGCTGTTTTTTAAATCTGTTGATGTCATGGTGGAGATCTGTTGACTATGATACCAATAGCCTAGGGCAATGATGAGAATGAGCCTTGGCCCAATCCAATACACAATTGCCAGATAACTTTATATCGCTTGGCCTAAAGTGGAAATTATACAAAACCAAGTATTTCAAGATGATAATTGAAAAATTAGGTGTAAAGTTTACTTAAGCAAAATTTAGGTTTTCAATTAAATTAAAATTCATCTCACATCTCTCACTATTGCTCTCTCTATCTCTACCCTAATTTAATCTCCGACGATATCTCTCTACTACCCATACTCTCCGACGATTTGCAACAGGGTGTTCTAGAAGCAATTGCATCCTTGAGAAATGCTAGTATCAAGGTCTGGGTTCCAATTGTGGTAATGGTTATGGTAGAGTGCAGAGGAGAGTGCTTTGGAGTTTTTTGTTAGGGTGGTGATTGAGGTGGAGATGGAGGTTGTGATTTTTAGTGGTTTTTGAGGTAGGTTTGTGTTGGATTTTGAGGTGGTGGTAGTGCTGGAAATAGTGGTGCAAGTGGTGGTTCTGATGGTTATGGTGTTGGTTTTGAATTGATATAGATTTGTACAAAAAATGGTAGAATGACACTAGAGTAGAAGGAGCTTAAGTTTGCTGTTTGTTAAATCTGTTGACGTCACGGTGGAGATCTGTTGACTATGATGCCAATAGCCTAGGGTAATGATGAGAATGAGCCTTGGCCCAATCTAATACACAGTTTCCAGATAACTGCATTGGATCCCTTAAGAATGCTGAAATCATTAAAGGTATTAGACATTTCATACAATGAGATTGGTGCTCACTCTGTCGACACAAGAAGGTATTTATGCTCATCTCCATAATTATATGAAATACCTTAATTGGACATTTGAGTTGCCACCACTAAAGAATTATCAGTCAAGACTACAAAGAAAGTAAACAGATAGCAAACTTTTGACATTTCTGTCATGTTGTCATAGGCCGAGGCAATTCTATCAGCTTGTCAAGAGAACCAACAGAAACAAAAGATACATATTTATCCCAATTTATTGGTCTGGGTTCCAATTGTGGTAATGGTTATGGTAGAGTGCAGAGGAGAGTACTTTGGAGTTTTTTGTTAGGGTGGTGATTGAGGTGGAGATGGAGATTGTGATTTTTAGTGGTTTTTGAGGTAGTTTTGTGTTGGATTTTGAGGTGGTGCTAGTGCTGGAAATAGTGGTGCAAGTGGTGGTTCTGATGGTTATGGTGTTGGTTTTGAATTGATATAGATTTGTACAAAAAATGGTAGAATGACACTAGAGTAGAAGGAGCTTAAGTTTGTTGTTTGTTAAATCTGTTGACATCACGGTGGAGATGTGTTGACTATGATGCCAATAGCCTAGGGTAATGATGAGAATGAGCCTTGGCCCAATCTAATACACAGTTTCCGGATAACTTTATATCGCTTAGCCTAAAGTGGAAATTATACAACACCAAGTATTTAAAGATGATAATTGAAAAATTAGGTGTAAAGTTTACTTAAGCAAAACTTAGGTATTCAATTAAATTAAAAATTCTCTCACATCTCTTAGTATTACTCTCTTTATCTCTACCCTAATTTTAATCTCCGACGATGTCTCTCTACTACCCATACTCTCTGACGATTTGCAACAAGGAGTTCTAGAAGCAATTGAGTCCTTAAGAAATGTCGGTATCAAGGTCTGGGTTCCAATTGCGGTAATGGTAATGGTGGTGTACAAAGGAGGGTGCTTTGAAGTTTTTTGTTGGGGTGATTATGGTGGAGATGGAGGTTGTGATTTTTGACGTAGTTTTGTGGTGGATTTCGAGGTGGTGGTAGTGCTGGAAATAGTGGTGCAGGTGGTGGTTCTAGTGTTGGTTTTGAATTGAGATAGATTTGTACAATGACCAATAAATAATTTGTGATTAATATAATAGATAATATGTGATATTGATGCAATATCTTGTCACCTGTGCACAGTGGCCTGTGCCAGGTGACTTGATAACATGTCATATGTCTTTGTGCAATTATTACATGTTACATATCAATATTCACATATCACAGACCATATAGAATTGATCACAGATAAAATTGGTCACATAATTTATGTTCACATGTTAATATTAATTGGTCACATGTAGTTTACATGTCATGTGTCACCATTCACAAGTTGCATATCATATTATATAGGTCACAGATATTTACATGTCAATATTAATTGGTCACATGTTACATTTCATGTTATATAGGTCATAGTTGTTGAACAGCAACTATGTTTTCCTACCTTTCTCTCTTCTATTTGAGCCGATGATGAACTGAACGACGATCAATTCATCGCAAAAAAAGATGCTCAGTCATCGATGATCTTAGTAGATTTTATCTTTCCTCCGACGAAGTTATTTGGATGTCGGTAACTGTGAGAGTGAATGCTGACGAGTAGTAGATGCTGACGATTGTAAAAGGAGATTGTGATAGGATAGATGCCACGACTGTGGTCAGACTGGAGAGAAATTGATATTATTTTTAAATAATTTTTTATTTAATTAATAAAATGTAATTATCTCCAGTTTTCTGAAAAGTTAAACTTATTCCCTTAAATTTGCACATGCCTTTACTACTTAATGTTAGAATTGTGATTTTTTCCCTAGGCTAAAACATGAATCCATGCTTAAAGTTGTTGTTTTGACGTAACGTGAATTTAGTAGTTTGCTACTCAATAGTTGCCCAAAGTCGTGAATTGCTATAGATCGTTGGATTAGATAGATTGAACGATGGTTGACAACGAGGGTGTAAAAAGCTCCCTGTTGCCCTAACCTTCATTCCTTTGAAATACGTCGTTTGCTTTTAGATTTTTCTCTCATATGATTTTCTACTTCAATTTCTAGTTGAGAGAGGTTCTTTCGTTTGGTGAGGTAAACATTTCTTTGTGAGTTGTGATACAGTGAATTAGCAAATCTATATGTATATATTAAAGCAATTCACACGAGTTTGTTGGGCCCGATTTTAGGGTTTTGATAGTGAAACCAAAAGGGTACAATTTGTTTTGAGCCAAAATATGTGTTATTCTTGGTACTAGCGTAATTGGAAACACGTAATGCCTTAGAGTTATATTTTATTGAATATATTGAGGTTTGTTATAATAAAGTTATTTACTTCAAGTACATGTCTCAAGCCTATGTTGTGCCTGCACAGTGGACATCTTGGTGACTAGAGCCGGTCACATTTTGCTATCTTGCAGGGCTTGGCCCGTACACATAGACCAATGAAAAACATTTAAAAAATTTTATTCAAATTTTACATTAGTATTTAACAAAAAAAAAAAGGAGAAGAAAAAACCCAAAAATTAAAATATTTTGGCCCAAGCAAGCTGACAATATCTCACCACCTAGCCAAATTTATATCCCCAACTTTAGGTCACATTTCATTTACAATAATTGAAACTTCAAGACCTTATCACTGACTTTTGATGATAATGCATAATGTAATCATCTTTCAGGTTGTTCAAATACTCTTAATCTCTACGGGTTTATATTGACAGTCGCGATTCGACTAGTTGGAAATTCCTCAATGAGTACACTAACAACAACTAAGCCTTGTAACCAATGAGTTTAGGATCATCTAAGCGATACCATAATTAATTTTCCTTTTATCTGTTGTAGTAGAATATTAGGAAGTTGATTCTTGATGATGTGTGCTTCAATGGAGTCTAGTACGCGTTTACATATTATGTTCTGATAAAACATTGTGATTCAAAGTAGGGACAAAATTGCCTATGCATCTTAAATAATATTAATGTACACTGATACCCAACAAATTTGTAGGTTTTAGCGAAATCATCAATTTATCAATCTCAATTTCTTTTAGTTTTACGAATGATTGCTAAAAATTTCATGCTCAATAACTGCAGTCAGCACAAACGTTAGCATAGAAATTCCATTGATGCTGATGCAAGGTATCCAACTCCAAATGTTTCACCACGATAAATTTCCAAACTATTCTTTTTAACAGGAGAAGGGTGCCTAGGTTAAGTATGGCTTGTCATTCGTGCATGGTAAATACCACGAAAACTTCTTTCTTGGAAAATTCATACATGTCTCAGTGCAGAAACAATGAACATAACCTTGATTTAAGATCTTATAGTTATTGGGGTTGAATCTAGTATCATATTGCTTAGATTGACAAAAAAAAAAAAAAAAACATAACCAACAAGGAAGCATTCGACTTGATGAATATTCTTTCGTATATATTGACATTAGCTATAATATAAAGGGATCTCTTGAATATTCTTCTAAAGAGAGTTGTGAACGCTCTCTCTCTCTCTCTCTCTCTCTCTCTCTCTCGCCAATGTAAAAGAGAACCTTAAAAGTGCATGTTTATTGTATTTACTATTGGAATTTGGTTTAGAGAATAAAAATAAATTTAGTTAAGTTTAAAAAATTGACTTTCGTGTCAAATTTGCTCAAATATTCGGATTTGATCCGATAGTCAAATTATAAATATAAATAGACTAATTTGCTCTACTAATCGAGTAAATCATCGTGGTATATTTGGAATCTCAAAACCAATTTTGGATGAATGAAAAATTTCGGTCCAAAGTTGGATAGAAAAGAGAAATATGGGCTGGAAAAATGGCTAACTCCTCAGCTCACCTATCGCTGGAGCGAGATTGAGCAACAGATCTGGATGAATGAGAAATTACAGTGCAAAGTTGGATAGAAAAGAGGAAATACGAGCTAAAAAATAGCTAACTCCACAGCGCGCCTATTGCTCGAGCGACAAAGGAGTGAAAGAGGCTATGTTGAAAAGGTGTCACTGCTTCTCTAGCGGGATGCCATCAACCATCTAGCGACAGTAAGAGACGCTTCACTTCGTGAAGGTTGTTAAGTTTGGGGCATGACACTTTACTCACAACCCTTCCTCTTCTATATATAGGGCCCTTTGAACATCCATTATTCATCCCATATCATTTTTGCATTGATCATTACATCAAAACTTTTGCAAAATACTCTTCAAAAGTCATTCAAAAACTATTTTTCTTGTAGAGGGAAATTTTCGTTCCAAGTTCGTTGTTTCTTGTGGTTTGAAATGCTTCTACCACAAGTTGTATCCGTTGTATCTTCGGAGATAAGTGCCGTATTCCGTTAGCAACGTTGCAAGGCAATATTGTCTTAAGAAAAAAGTATTTTCACTTGCCCCGAATTTCAATCTTTGCTTTATATTCTTTTTTCTTACTTACTTTCTTTCCTTTTTCCTAGAATTTAACTACACTTTTGCTAGTTAAATATTTTCGTTGTTTAAACAACCATTTACATATACTAACACTTCAGTATTCTTAAGATAATATTTGTTTGTTTGTGGTTGTTGGACATCAATTCTTCATCTTTGGAATAAGCCTTTGTATGTTACTCATTTCTTTCATTATTTTGTACTTTGAACTTCTGTTTATAACAAAAATGAATCCTATTGAGATTAATTCGAGTCAAACAATAAATCGTACGAACCATGTGGTTCCGCCTTTGGCCATACCTATATCAAACTCTCACATCCCACATGGAAAAAAATCGGAAACTTTTGCAGGTGTGTATTTTAAAAGATGACAACAAAAGATATTTTATCTTACTACTTTGAATTTGGAAAAATTTCCAAAATAAAAGGCTCCTGTTGTACAAGAAGGAGAAATAATCGTGAATCAATTATTGCATTGGATGCATGGAAGCATTCTGATTTCCTTTGTAAAAATTACATCTTAAATGGATATATTGAAAAAGAAATACAAGATCAAGGATGTCAGAACAAAGAAGTTCATTGTTGGAAAGTTTTTAAACTACAAAATGGTAGACTCCAAAATTGTGATAAGTCAAAGTTTTACTTCATGACATACATGCTCAAAATATGGAATTGGGTGAGTCCTTCTAAATTGCAGCCATCATTGAGAAATTCCCTCATATATGGAGAGATTTCAAAAACTATCTCAAGTACAAATACAAGGAGATGAACTTGGAGGAATTGATAGTCCGTTTGAGGATCGAGAAGACAATAGAAACACCGAAAGGAAATCTATTGTTCAACTTGGAGCAAAATTTGTTGAAATTGGTTCGAAGGTTGTCAATAAAAAACGTAATATCTTTGGTGTTGTACTAAAAAGAGACAACTCAAAAATGCTAAGAAATTTAAAGGCAACTGTAACAATTGTGAAAATGCTGGATATCGCTCTAATGAATGTTGAAAGTCTAAGAAGAACATACAATCAAATATGGTTGAAAGAGACACCTTTTCTAAATAGATATAAGAGATGAATCTTTCGGCAGTTGTTTCTGAATGTAACAATGTTGGAAATTTAAGGGAATTGTGGGTTGATATTGGTCCTACCCATCACATTTGTCTAAACAAGACTATGTTCTCTAACTACAGAAAATTAAATTGAAAACAATTCTTCATGGGAAATTCTGCAAGTTTTAAAGTTGAAGGACAAGGGAAAGTTATTTTGAAGATGACAATCGGTAAAGAACTCGTCCTCAACAATGTCCTACATGTACCGAACATTTGTAAGAATCTTGTATCCAGGTCTATACTTAGCAAAAATGGCTTCAAACTTGTATTCGTATATGATAAATTTGTACTCATTAAGAATGAGATGTATGTTGGTAATGATACCTATGTGATGGAATGTTCAAAATCAACGTTCTTATAATTGTATCAAAACAAAGCATTATAAATAAAACTTTGAATAATACCTATATGCTTGAGTTATCTTGTTTATAGTATAGTCGATTAGGACACGTCAATTAACAATCTATGTGCAAACTTATGAATCAAAGTTTAGTTTTGACGTTTAAGATTGATCATAATCATTAGTGTGAAGTATGTGTTGAATCAAAGTTGGCCAAAACTCATTTTTCACTCAATTCAAAGGAACACGACACCTTTAGAGTTAATATATAGCGATATATGTGACTTGAAATTAGTTTATGTCATAGTTGATTATGACACGTCAATTACGAATCTATGTGCAAACTTATGATCAAAGTTTTATTTCGACGCTTAAGATTTATTCTAATCATAAGTGTGAAGTATGTGTTGAACTAAAGTTGGCCAAAATATATTTTCACTCAATTCAAAGGAACACGACACCTTTAAAGTTAATACATAGCGATATATGTGACTTGAAATTTGTTCAAACTAAAAGTGGTAATAAATACTTTATAATTTTCATTGATATTATACAAAGTATTGTTATATCTTTCTATTATGAAGTAAAGATGAAGACTTAGATGTCTTTAAACATTATAAGACGGAAGTTGAAATTTAACTTGGTAAACGAATAAAAAGTATTCGTAGTGATAAAGGTGGTGAATACAAGGCACCGTTTGAAGAATATTGTTCCGAACATGGAATCATTTATTAAACAATGACACCTTACTCACCTCAATCAAATGGTGTTGAATGCAAAAATCGAACTCTTAAAGAGATGATGAACTCAATGTTAATAAGTTTGGGTCTACCTCAAAATTTGTGGGGGAAACTATTTTATCGCCAAATATCATTCTTAACAAAATATCCCTTAAGATAATGGAAGAAACTCCATATGAATTATGAAAATATTATCCCCATTCTTATTAATACTTTAAAGTGTGGGGGTGTTTGAGTAAAGTTGAAATACCTAAGTCTAAACAAGGGAAAATCGGTCATTAAATGATCGATTGCTTATTTATTAGGTACGCCAATAATAGTAGTGCATATAGTCTCATTGTACATAAATCTAAAATTCAAGATGTACATGAAGGAATAATAATTGAATCAAGAAATGTATCATTTTGAGAATACTTTTCCATATAAAAGCAAGAAAAATGCAAGTTCAAATAAAAGAAATTATGATACTACAAATGACACTTTACATGAGGAAGAATCAAGACATAGTAAAAAGGGATATCCACTTTATTTGGCCCATATTTTCTAACATATATGGTAAAAAATGAACTAAAGACTTTCGATGAAGCAATATTTACATCGAAAGCCCCGCATTGGAAAGAAGTTATCAACAGTGAGATTGATTCTATAATGCAAAATCTTACTTGAGAGTGAGTTGATTTACCTGTTGGGAAAAATCCTTTAAAGTGTAAATGGATTTTCAAAAGGAAACTAAAACCGAATGGATCCATTGACAAATATAAGGCTAGATTGATTGCCAAGAGATATAAACAAAAAGAAGGACCTGACTTCTTTGATACCTACTCACCCGTAGCTAGAATCAGCTCGATAAGGTTGTTAATTTCTATTGTGGTATCACATAACCTCGAGATTCATCAAATTGATGTCAAGACGACGTTCCTAAATGGTGAGCTATATATATGGAACAACCCGAGGGGTTTATATTTTCTAATCGCAAACAAAAATGTTTGTAAACTAGTTAATTCCTTATATGGATTGAAATAAGCTTATAAACAATGACATCAAAAGTTTGACAAAACAATTTTGTCTAATGGTTTAAAGATAAACGAGTGTGACAAGTGTGTATACATTAAACATACACCAAAGGCTTACATGATTGTATATTTATATATAGACGACATGTTGATATTGACCAATAATAACAAAATAATGCTAAACATCAAGAGAATGTTAACAAAATATTTTGACATGAAAGACTTGGGTGTGACTAAGATCTCTAAAACATCAGAAGAAACTATACTGTCTCAATCTCACTACATTGTGAGTATATTTAAAAGGTATAATGTACTTAAGGAAAGTCATGCGAAAACCCTTATTGACACAAGTTTACATTTAGTAAAAAATACGCGTGAAAGTACGTAACAACTAAAGTATTTATAGGTTATATGCAATCTTATCTATATTACAAACTACGCTTGACCTGACATAGCATTTGCTGTGAATAAATTTAGTAAATTCACAAGTAATCCAAGTAATGATAAGCTTTAATAAAGGTTCTTAGGTACTTAAAGTATATTTTAACTTATAGATTACACTTCACAAAATATCACGTGGTAGTAGAATGTTATTGTGATGCGAATTGAATATCTAAGATTTTAAGTCTACTAGTAGTTATGTATTTACTATTAGTGGAGCTGCTATATCATGTAAGTCGACGAAACAAATGTGTATAGCTCAATCAACGATTGAATCAGAGTTTATTGCTTTGGAAAAAGCTATAGAAAAATTAGAATGACTTTGTAACTTCTTAGAAGATATTCCATATTGGCCTAAGTCGGTACCTACAATTAGTAGACATTGTGATAGTCAATAGGCTATTGAAAGGGCTCAAAGTAGCATATATAATGGTAAGTCTAGACATATACATCATAGACACAATACCATTAAGCACTGATCTTTAATGGTGTTATCTCCATAGATTATGTTAAGTCGAAGGATAACATTGCAGATTCACTTACTAAAGGTTTACCGAGATATCAAATACATTACCTATCGAAAAGAATGAGATTAAAGCCTACTACATAAGGATTTATGTAATGGTAACACTACCTTGTTGACTAGAGATCCTAAGATCTAAGTTCAAGGGGACAACTAAGTTATATAAAGCCTACTACATAAGGATTTTTGTAATGGTAACACTACCTTGTTGACTAGAGATCCTAAGATCTAAGTTCAAGGGGACAACTAAGTTATAAAAATTCAATAAACCACTTGGAAAAATATTTCCTAACTCATTCATATGATAGTTTATGTGCTTTCTGCAAAATGTTAAGGTTAAGATATCCTTTTAATAATTACTATATCTTTATTAAGTCAAGTAGAGTAGGGTAGAATACTCATAATATGATGTCACCTATATAAGTGTGAGATGTAGCCGCCTCAATGAAAGTTGTTTAAAGGCTAAAATTATCTAAAAACTTATGAAACCTGAGAGTGGTTCATGGCCAAATGAACCAATTCATGAGAACCATAAACGATTTAGAAAAGACATCTGTGTGACTAATATTGTCTTGGTTTACACCAACGGCTGAATGGTTCAAGACATCACGTTCACCAATTAGCAATGAAAATACGATAGTATTTCATTAATGAAGGTTTAAAGCCGAAATCTACCTTACTAGATGCAGTGTTTTTCTAGTCTCTCTACAATGCATAATATTTCTGCATAACATGATCATATTCAAACTTCCTTCATGTGGGGGATTTTTAGAATTTGGTTTAGTGAATAAAAATAAATTTAGTTAAGTATGGAAAAGTGAATTTCGTATCAACTTTGCTCAAATATGGCCAATAGTCAAATTATGAATATAAATAGATTAACTTGTTATACTAGTTGAGTAGATCATCGTGATATATTTGGAATCTCAAAACCCATTCCGGATGAATGAGAAATTACGGTCCAAATTTGGATGGAAAAGAGGAAATATAGGCTGGAAGAATGACTAACTCCATAGGTCGCCTATTGTTCTAAAACAACACAGTCTAGGCGAGCGAGAGAAGTTTTGATAAAAAGGTGTCACTGTCGTTTAAGCGAGAGGCTATCGACAAACTAGCGACAACGAATTATGTTTCCCTTTGTGAATGTTGCTAAGTTTGGGGTGTGACACTTTACTCATACACCTTCATCTTCTATATATACCCTTTAGATGTCCATTATGCATCCCATATCATTTTTGCGTTGATCATCACATCAAAACTCTTGCAAAATGCTCTTCAAAAGTCATTCCAAAATCGTTTTTCTTGTAGAGGGAAATTTTTGTTCCAAGTTCGTTGTTGCTTGTGGTTTGAAGTGCTTATACCATAAGTTGTATTCATTGTATTTTGGAAAACAAGTGCCGTATTCCGTTAGCACCGTTGCGGGACAATATTGCCTTAAGAAGAAAAAATGTTTTCACTTGCCTCGGGTTTTAATATTTGTTTTATATTTTTTTTACTTACTTTCTTTCCTTTTTCCTTTAATTTAATTACGCTTCTACAAATTAAAATTTTTTTTTTCTAAACAACCATTTACATATACTAACGCTCCAACACTTGCTCGATCCAATCCTCCCTAACAATTGTCAACAGTATTCTATAACTTTTGGCAGCCAAAAGGTCTGTTTACCACTCAAGGAAATGGTCAAATAAAGAGAACTATGATCAGGCTAATTCATTGGCTTTAGAATTCACTTCAATTTGTGCTTTGCATATCAGGCGCATTAAACGAACCCAAGCCAAAAGATTTACAAGGAACATTTCTCTCTTCATTTTTCACCTAAGCATATCTCCAGAATATAACTACAACCCACTCAATGAAGGAGATATGCTAAAAGTGTTACCTTCACGACCAAAAAACGAAGGATGTCACCAAGAGGTATTGGCCTATAGCGTAATTGTAGGAACTTCAATGTCCCCTTCCAACATTTTCAAGGCATCCAAAATGGTCAGCCTCAGGGACACCAAAACATTAGCACACATAATACCAACAAGTACAAATCTTTCCATTATTAACTTTGGATTTGCGTTTGACGAATCTCTGCCCTTCAAAGGAGAAGAATCCAATACTTGTTCTAATTTTCCTGCTTTAACCAGCGACCAAGCCCAATCTGTGATCAAAATTGCGTGAGGATATTTTGAGAACAGATTGAGAGCTTTCTTCGCACACATTATCTCCAAAACTACGACCCCAAAGCTATAAATGTCACTTTTCTCAGTTAACTGCCCATAGAGAGCATATTTCGAAGCCAAGTATCCGTGTGTTCCAGGAACTCTAGTAGTGAGATGAGACTGCCTTTCTCTGATTTGCTTCGCCAATCCAAAATCTGCAACTCTTGCCCTCATATCTGTATCCAACAAAATATATGCTGCCTCAATATCCCTATGATAAATTGCTAGCTTTACTTCGTAAATGCAGATAAGCCAGTCCATTATCCATATCCATAATTATGCTTTTCGTTTATGGCCATGTCAACCGTCACTTCAAACTTCCACCTTGATTTATAGGAAATAAATGGTTATCAATGTTTCCATTAGGCATGTAATAATAAATAAGGTGTATCTCACTCTATCTTGGACCAACATTGTCAATCACACAGCACCCTCTAAGCTGTACAAGATTCCTATGCTTCAAGTTACTAATAAGAATTTTGCTAGTTGTACCTTTGCTTCTACCTGTTGCTTTACACTGTGAAATGGAAAGGTGCCCTAATAAAAAAAAAGAAGGAAAAAACTAAAAAACACACCACTTGAATTATTGAGCCGGGTATTCAAAAAGAAATAAGGGAAAACGTGGGCAATTGAAACCCACTCATGCTCATGAGGTGATGAAAACACAAATGGTAGCCCGCAAAATTTCTGGCACAAAATATTGAAACCTATAATTTGAATAGGTTGCCGGCAGAAGTGGTAGCCATTAGATGTTTCGACTCCAAGCAGTCGCCGTCTTTTAAGATTTGCCTGGGTAAGAAATAGTTGTTCCTGCTCGAAGCTATGGTTTGAGTAGATGGCGGAAAAAGGTATTTCCCTTCATCAATTTCTTGTGAAATCATTTTTTAGGGTTTATGGTTATGTGAAACTAAAATTAGTTGAATGGTGGATAACTTAAATGTTCAGCCCATTTTCACCCACTTCTTCTGTGAAACTAAAGTACTTGAATTAGGGGAAATGTTAAAAATGTTGAGCTGAACATCGGGAAAGCTGAAATGTGTTGAAATATGTCACTAAAGTTGGGGAAGTTGAAATGTGTTGAGATAAATTTTCGTTTACAGTGTATTATGTTAAAATGCCAAAATCAGTTTTCGTTTCACTGAACTTGAGGAAAGCATAAATGTATTGAGATGACTCATGTATTGTGTATTCTGATAAGAATTTGACGAATATGGAGAAACATGGAAAATAACTTTGCAGTTGATTTTTTTACTGCAGGCAAGGAAAATTTGGAGGAGGTGGATGATGTCGTTCTACTAGATTTCGAAAATGACATTTTGGACAGCGTGAACTATGTTGACGATGGAAATGTAGGAGTGGACCGTGTGATAGTGCCCGAGGTAGGTATGAAGTTCAATGATGAAAAGGAACTACAAAAGATATGCGTACGAAGTTGGATTTCCAGTTAGGAAAAGAAATTCGCAAAAGGATGATTACGGAATTGTAAGATATGTTGTGTATACATGTAGTCGTGAATGTGGAAGGAGTCATAGTACGAGTGGTTCCTTGAAGCCGCAAGCTACCATTCAGATTGGCTGCAAAGCCAGGATTACTGCATCTGTAGATGCATGTGAAATCTGGAGAATGAACACAGTCAATCTCATTCACAATCATAAAACAAGTTCTTCGAAGTCCAGGTTGTATCGTTGCAACCGGGAATTGAGTGCACATGTTAAACGACGGCTTGAAGTAAACGATATGGCAGGGATTCCATTGCACAAAAGTTACAACTCCACAGTTGTAGAGGCAGGGGGGTATGAGAATATGACTTGCGTGGAAAAAGATTATCTAAACTATGTCGAACAAGTGAGGCGGTTATGACTTGGAGAGGGAGATGCCGCAGCAATACAAGCCTATTTTTCGACCAAGCAATCAAGGTGCTCATATTTTTACTTCAGTTTGGATTTAGACGATGAGCTAAGGCTGAGAAATATTTTTTGGGCAGACAATAGGAGTNTTTTGTTGGAGTTAATCATCATGGACAATCAATACTCCTTGTTTGTGGATTGGTATCGAATGAAAATACAGAAACCTTTGTATTACTTTTCAAGACTTGGCTTCAGTGTATGCGTAGCCAAGCTCCTCGTGGGATTATTATTGATCAAGATAGGGCCATGCAGAACGCAATTCAAATCGTGTTCCCGAACATGAAACACAGATGGTGCTTATGGTACATATTAAAAAAGTTGCTAGAGAAGTTCGGATACCATGTCGATAAGGGTTAGATATTTTCTGTTATACACGTACTAGTATATGATTCTCAAACTGTTGACGAATTCAAAGAATGTTGGAGAGCTATGGTAGATAGATATTTCTTGCATGATAATGAGTGGTTGTCGGGAATGTATGCCAACAGAGCTCGTTGGGTACCTTGCTTTTTAAAAGGCAGCTTCTGGGTAGGAATGTCAACAACTCAGCGAAGTGAGAGTATGAATGCATTTTTCGATAGTTATGTGCACTCAAAGACATCACTTAAAAAATTTGTTGAAAAATATGAGAGATCATTGAGGTATAAGGTAGAGAAAGAGTTTCAAGCAGATTTTAAATCATGCTCACAAATGGTACCTTCCGCAACAAAATACGAGTTAGAGAAGCAGTTTCAAAGAGTTTATACCATTTCAAAATTTCGGGAAGTTCAGGATGAATTCATTGGAAAGGTTTATTGCGACCTCATATCTTCCTCGGAGGGTTTTTTGGGGACAACCTATGAGGAATTGGAAGATGTCATACTTGAAAATCGAGTTAACTAACATAAGTTTTTCGTGACATTTGAGAGACATAGATGTGAAATTGTTTGCAGTTGCCACTTGTTCGAGTTTCGCGGTATAATTTGCAGGCATGCGATCGCTGTACTTATCCGTAACAACGTCACTGCATTGCCAGACACCTATAAATTACGGAGATGGAGAAGGGATGTTAGTAGAGCACACACAAAGGTCGCAGTAAATTATGATGGTTTGAGTAGCACCCCTGCCTAGTTGAGATATGATAAAATGTGTCAATCATTTACTTCACTTGCGGACACGGCTACAGGGAACGATGATCAAACCCGTGACGTACTAGAGTGGATAGAAAGCAAAAAATAATCATTTTAGAAGACGAGGTCGAGTTGCGGAAGTAATGACGTGTCCCAACGTGTATTCCAGGCATCGTCAGATGGTGGAGCGTCACAACATAATGGCAATGCAGGTATACAAGATCCAAAATGCTTGAAGAGGAAAGGTGTGCCGAAAAGACTTCGAACCAAATGCCCATAGGAAGCAGCATCTAGTAAAACGAAGGTATTACGGTGTACAAATAGTGGAATTATTTTTTTTTAATTACGGTGAGGATGAATAGTTATTATTTGTTGATTATGCAGTCACATCCGACTTCGAATAAGCGAAGGGGACGAAAGGCATGCCCAAGTAATCTGGAAGGTGTTGCATCGATCGTACATGCACACGATCAAGGTAAGTGTTAAATCATACGTATTTTATTTGAAGTCACACTTTAATTTCCTTAATAAAGTTATTATTTTACATTAGGAAATGCAATGCTGTACTATTATCCAAGTGTACCTCACCAAAGTGGCGCAAACATGTGATCAACTACAACCACAATTTATGGAAGCAGCAGCATCATTTCGGCTTTGTAGCGGAGGATCGGAACGAATCTTATATTATTTTCTCTACGTAGTTCCTGCACCTCCTTTCCCACTACAAGTTTGAATGGTGTTTATTTTCTGGTTAGACTTGGTCATGAGTTAATTTGTATAAGGGATAAAGTTAAATGAATTACACAGTGGAAATTGATTGGTGTTTTATGTGGTTTTATACTTCTATTTTGTGTTTTGTGTTTTTCGATTTTATCTTGTTTAGTTTGGTAGTTAGCCAAATTTGAATATGAACTATGCTGCTTGAGTGAATTTTAGGTACCTGGACTCTTTAACATTGGGGATTTCTTAGACTTTGTGAGAATTTTTTGTGTTGATCAATCAGGAAAAAGAAGGTTTCAACTTTCAACCTTCTACAATTTTCTATGGTATTGTTAAAAAAAATACAAAAAACTTACAAAAATATACCGGCAAGCTTGAATTTGAGAAGAAATCTTGCTCCACTAGAAGCATTTAATCAAGTGATAAACCAATGTTGGGATTGATGGAAGCACATAGAAAGTCGTTGTTTTGGATGATTCAATCATACACAGAATTGCTGAGTTATATTCGAAGCATGTAGAATGAAGGGAAATAGAATAGTTAAGAATTACTGCAACTTAGAGAACATAGAAACAATGTAGATGACTGGAAGTTTCTTGGTTATTTACTGTGTGAATTGCATTGTTAAGCTAAATTTGATAACACTATTTCTGCTCAAGTCTCCAACGAGATGTACATTAATTCTACGAGGTAAAGGGATGTTTTCAATCACATTGACATTACTCATATAGAAGTATTGAACAAACATTACAGTCACCTAATTACTACAGACATCCTCATCCTCCATTACATTCTCCTACATTACAGTCACTCAAGTACCCATTCTCCATACCAACATCCTCAGCCTACAATACAGTCATCCAAATGAACACCAACTACACAACAAAACAACAAGAGTCATAACAGAACACATACTACACACCACGAGTTGTCGGGAGCGAAAATGATGACAACATAACTATTAATTATGCCAATCCCTTCCCTTTCTTATCCACTTTCGCACTTTCTTTGGCCTTGCGTATTGTCACGGTCAATTGAATCTCAATCATTTCGTCTTCGGTTACCCGACAACAAGTTTGGAACAGGCGGGACAAGTGTTGATCTTCTTCGACCGTCGCCTGATTATTCGCGTTTGTGGTAACGCTACTCGATCCGCCACTTGATTCTCCGTTGTCAATCCATTCCCAATATTTGCAGTTAGCACTGCAGCAATTGAACATTTTTCCCTTATTCTTCGTATCCTTCTCAACCTCAAAGCACTTCACAAAGCCAAATTTACACCAAGGGCAGTGCCGTTTTTTCAAACAATCCACAAAGAAGTGACCCTTTTCGCGACAAATATGACATACACCAGAGTTCTTCCCTGGCATACTGCACACAAAAAAATGGCATATTATGCTATAGTCAACAACCACCACAAACCACTGTACAATCTTCAAACCATTGTAGTTTTTCTAAAACATTAACATCGAGCAAATACAGTTCCAAATACATCGTGCTTACATAATGTTTGCTGCGAAATTAAGCTGGAGGCGATGGATGGCGTGTACAAGGACAAATGTCCACCAGCTTCTTACTTCTGTAGAGATGGAGGAGTCCTCGACTTCGAAAAAAGTTTTCGCATCCAAGAGTTTTCTGCAATTTTGGGGGAAATCGAAAATTAAAGGATGCTGCGAGACTTCGTCGGAAGTGATCAATGGCGTTTCAAAGGACAACTTTTCACCGGATTCTTACTCCGAACAAGATGGAGGCATGCCTAACTTTGAATTCTCTTTCGCCTCCAAGGGTGCTCTGATTTGGGGGAAATTGAAATGAAGGGAATAGAAGTCGAGTTTTTTAATTGGGCCGGTTCAGGTTTTTGACCCACCGTTTTGTTTTAGAATTTGAATTCAATTTGAATTCAGTTGCCACGTAAGCGTGTAAAACCCAGTGTAAAGAAGAAGGTACCCATAGCGCGGTCGTTGTTCTCCACTTCATTGTAAAACTCATCATTCACTTAGAAAACCGATTCTATAATCTTCTTAACTGCAACAACTGTCCCATCAGTTAAAGTTCCTTTATAAGCCTCTATTTGTATGGCATTATTCCAAGAAGGAGAATGAGAAATTGTACTGTAGGAGCGTGCAATTCAAGGAAAGTGTGAGGTGAAAGTAAAAAAAAAAAAA
>CAIGRP010069672.1:0-11955 GCA_903798385.1 Fraxinus cuspidata
ATCAAATATTTCCACCTCCAAAATATTATTTAGTGGCATTTCGTAATGGGCTAATATGTTACCTGTCCTTTGACACTTATCACATGATCTGCAGAAATTGTGACAGCCCTTAATAATGTTGGCCAAAAGAACCCGCATTGAAGCACCTTAACTACTGTTTTCGTGGGTCCAAAGTGTCCTTCATAAGTTGATGCATGAACCCCATGATAAGATCTGCTTCATCTTATCCCCTGGCACATATCTTTTGATTATTTGGTCTGCCCCTCTTCTATTTAAACTAAGATTATCCTAATAATAGAATTTTACTTCGTGGAAAAGCTTCTTCTGCTAATAGGTGAAGTCTGGATCCATTTACCCACTCGCTAAGTAGTTGACAATATCTACATACCAATTAGCCTTTTCCACTGAGGATTTTGACTCGCCCTCCATTAAATTTGTGTATGTAAAGAGTGAGATTCATTCCTTTAATGTCAGCTATGGTACATCCAATTGCAGTTTTGTGCTTTTTCAATACCTCCAATCACTTTTTCTCCTCTCCATTTGTCATAACATTAGTAATGATAACTGAAAGTATAATGGAGTCTCCCAAATATGTATAATGTAGATATGATGGAAAAGGCTTTAACTCAAGAGTTAGGGCCTTCTCATTGACGGTACCGATGGTGATGGATTGGCGCCAAGAGATTGATATTGCCAATGTCTCCTTCCTAGAGGTTGTTCAGCCAACTGTCCAGTACATTCAGTTCTTTCTACATCTGCTGATATGATTGTACAACATCCGCTTCACATAGAACTACTGGATGTTCAGCATCAAATGTGTCAGTAACAAGCTCCTTAAGAACATCTACTTGGCAATAGGTATCTAAAGTCAATGGGCGTTTCATCTCCTTGAACACGTTGAATTAACATGCTCATTGTCCACCCAAAGAATCATCTTTCTATCATACACATCAATAAGTGCTCTTCTAATATTAGTGAAATATTTGAATCCTTTTCCATGTCTAAGATGATGAAATCTGCTTGGAAGATGAATTTATCAACCTTGATGCTATAATTCCCTTTGGTCTTTTGATGGACCTGTCGCCAATTGCAAAGAGATTGTTGTAGGTTTTGCTTCTCCCAATTCAAGAAATGCGTAACCAGAGAGTGGCATTAAATTAACACTAGTACCTAAATCACATAATGAATGCTCTATATAATTTGAACCAATGTGTAATGTATAGTAAAACTCCCTGGGTCCTTTAGTTTAGGAGGTAGTCTATTCAGTAGAATTTCACTACACTCTCATTTAGGTAGATAATTTCATGTTCTTCCAGCTTCCTCTTGTTGGAAAGAATTTCCTTCAAAAATTGGCATAGCTAGGAATTTGTGGGATTGCATATGCGATAGGGATATTTATGTATAATTCTTTGAAAATCTCCACAAACTTGGCAAACTATTTCTCTAACTTCTTTTTCTGCAATTGTTGATGAAAGAGAAATGGTGGCACATAAGTCTTGATGGGACTTGGTGCTCTAACTGTGGATGTTTCTTTTTTCTTTCCCCTTCTTTTATAATTGGTGTATATTTTCTTCTTTATTAGCTTATTCAAATTCTACCTTATTGTGTTTTTTGTTTGATCGCTTCACATGTATCTTGGTAGTTGTATTCCACTTCTAGTTGTAATAGCTTGCACTTGCTCTTTAGATTTATCATTGTATTGTGTGGCAATATCCCTTGTGGATGTTCTACAAGCTGTTGAGCTATCTGACCAATATGTGTCTCTAGCTTCTTGATAGATGTCTGCTGATTCTAAAAGTTTGTGTCAATTTGCTGGAACACCTTATCTATCTTTTTCATTTATTGATTCAACATCTCCCCATTTTTCTCTTGTTGGGTATTATTTGAACCATTTCTTTGCTAATTATCCGATCACTTGAAGTTCGGGTGTTGAAACCTGGGTTATATGTTTGTCCATATAGGTTGAAATTGAAAGAACCATTTTGAATAAAATTACTCGTTCTTCAAGAAAACCCATAGACAACCAATTTTCTGTGGGATGATTAGCTCCATAATTTTCACATACTGGACTGGTTATCATTGCATGTGCTCTTTGTGTTTGTGCTTTCACCAGTAACTCTACCCGTTTTGCCAAAATTACTATCTGTGCATTAGTAGATTTGATGTCCAATTCATAAATTTTAGCTGCTTTCTGTGGTACCACTCTTTTTGATGAAAATATTGAATGTATCATGGCAAGTAACTCAAACAAATTCATGCATTGTTGAACAATCCAATGATCGATCCCCTAGTAGAGGAATCAACGTAAGATTTTGAAAATGGTGACAGTCAGGTATAGAAGTATTGCACTTGATTACCTATGGTGATCCCATAATCTAGACACTTTTTCATTAACTCCTTGAATCTATTCCACGCCTCGTGATGACTCTCCCATTCTTTATGTTGGAAGTTTGAATTTTCAATCTAATTTTTGCTGCTTTTACCGGTGGAAAAATTTATTGCGGAATTTCTAGTTAGTTACTCCCATGTAGTAATACTTCCATGACGTTTAGCATCTAACCATTCCAATGCAGGATCTTGCAATGTATAGGGAAATAGCCATAACTTGATAGCGTCTTCATTGACCCATTGGGCAGAAAACTTTGACAATTTCTGGGGAATTTTGAGATATGTGTTCTGGTTTTCATAAGCTACACCATAAAATTGGAGAGTGTCACTGGTCAAATTAATCTAATATGCCCTTATCTGAAAGTTTTTCAACCCAAAATATGGATATACTATCTCGGAGCACACATGTGTAGCTATAGACATCAAAACATGGAAACTGACAAGTCCCCTTCATTTATTTTGACTCACTCATGTTGCTGATCCAGCTGCGATGTTACTCTCTCGACAACTTGTCCAATTGGCTATATAGAAATAAGAATATTTTGATCATCAACCATTTGATGTTGTTAATTTTGTTTGTGTTCATTGTGTTTTCTTCTGAAAGTACGTTCTATCTTCGAATCAAAGGGTTCAAGATTGTCACCTTGTATACAAAGCATACAATGAACACCTTTTATCTGTCGCAAGTGTAGATATTGTAACAAGTAATATAGTGAACCTTTGAGTCTCGATTATCGTTCCCACGAGGACTATACGTTAGACCTTAATTTAGATTTTTCTAACTTCTATATGGTGAAAGAAAATAGAGAATTATATGTTATTGTGAATTTTCGTTTGAACATTTGAAATTAATTAAAATGCACACAAAGATTGATTGGGAATTCAAATAATGGACTGATATTAGGGCCAAAAAATTTCACATATTGATCACCTTTAAGTCTTAATTCAAGATTCAATAGTTTAATGTAGTGTTAGATCGAATTCTTCTATGGTATTCAATTTACCCCTCTCGAGTTCTCATTGAGCCTATTTGACTAATTCAATCCCATATCTCCATGCGAATCTACCTTAATTAAAGGAAATATTAGTTTTAGGAATTCATATGATAATTCAAATATTTAGTATATGTATCTTTACATGTTATACTAATATACTGAACTTTACTATATGATCTAAATCTGAAAATCATATCTCAATTCGTAAAAGATTCACAAAATCATCAAATTAGTGATCAAGTAATTCAACGCATTAAACTCAAAACAAATCAACACATGCATGATAAAATAACAAGAATCTTGAATAAAAGAAATAAAGGGTCTTAAGTATATTACATTGTTTGCCCTAATATAAAATTTAGATACTCATAATGATGAAAGAAGATAAATGAAAAGTTATTGAATACATCACTAGATTTTGAATAAAGATGTAGAAAAAGAAATTAATCTTGTACCAAGATCTTCTTCCTCCTCCAATCAATGCTTTAAAACTTGAATTTCTTGATTTTTTTTCTTCCTTGAATGGCATTCTTCAATCTCTGGTTGTATTCTCATTCTCTCAATTGTGGAATCCCTCGAAAGTGCCAAGCAACTTGTATTTATACTCCTTCACATGTTTGTATGAATGTAGGGTTTCTTGTGGGCTCAAAATTTGGCCAAAAAAACATACATGTCGCTTACAGGTAATGCCAAGGTGCCACACTTTTGTCATCTTCAGCTTTGCACCACACCGATGGTGTTTTGCCTTCGTGGTGTTGGGGCGCTACTCTTCTTTCCTTGGTTTTCTAATTTGACTATTTTGTCCTTTTGTTGTCATGCCAATGACCTTGTTGTCTCTTTTCTTTCTCCGATTTGCACCATCTCGCCACTTAAACAAAGCAACACTAATAAATAATTAATAACATCCACTACTTGTAATGTTTAGCTCCTAATTAAGTTAAAAATGGAATAAAAATCGTGAGTAAAATACACTCGTTACTAAACTAGATACTATTTTTGAGTTTTTTGAAAAATAAATCAAAATTTTTTTTTTCAAATTAAATAGTTATACAGACCCGATTAGCATTTGAAAAGCAAATATTTATCCTAAGTATCCTATTTAGCCAACCCCCAAGTTAAAAAATACATTGTTCCCATTGTAAAAGTAAAAATGATCAAAATAAAGGATTAGAAATTCTTTAGAGGTAGATGTGGATGAGTAGAAGGACCATTGATAATTGGACTAGTAGACATCATGAAAATCACCACTATTCTTTGTTACTATGCTCTAATTTTCTATTTCAAAAATTCAAAATAAATATTTGTGATAATATACAAGGTTTAAATATTTACAGTGAATTCACATAAAAAAGAATTTTGATATTCCACTTTTAGAAAAACTATCCAACAAAGCATGCATATCTGCAAAAATCTTATAACTAAGAAAAGATAAGGGGCTGTTCTCTTTATGTTTCAATTTTATGTTTTGAGTTTTGAATTCATTTTGTGTTTTGTGTTTTGAGTGTCCATTTTGAGATTTTTGAAAATGTGTTTTGAAGATTTTGACTTGATTATAACTGAAAACACCCAAAACGACAAATTTGTCGTTTTGGGTTTTCTTTATAAATTTTTCACTTGTTTTCAAAAACACATTTTCGAAAATGGGAAAGAGAATGCATTTTCACTGTTTTGGAAAATCGAAAACAAAAAACGGCTTCAAAATGGTAAAGAGAACAGGGCCTAAGTCTTTCAAATTGGTTTGGAGATTGAAATCTACGTGCAATCTTAATAATGCATTTTACATCCATGTAGGCTCAATATAATGCTATGATGTTAATGATGAGCCTAAGTAAAATGAACTCAATAAGTAAACATGCCTAAATTGCTAATGTAAGTCTTAAAATACAATCTAAAATGTGTTAAAAGTCATTTAAATGCACGAGATCCTAAATATGACCCTAAAATACTAATGCAATTCATAAAACTACGTGTAATACAATAGTTAATCAAAATAAGTAAAAACAGATAGAAAAATAGGTTGCCTCCCATTAAGCAGCGTCTTTAGCTAGACTTTTGGTAGTTATGACCATTCAAGGAACTTTGAAAAAAGCTTTGGATGTCTTGTTTTTCTTGTGTCTGTTGAACTTGCGCTACTTTTTCATTTGTTCTCCAAAAGTTTACGTTGCCCTTGTCATTAAAATATGGCTTGGCTTTACCACTCGTTTCAAACTCCACATGGAAATTCTTCTCCCCTTGTATTTGTTGGAAGCTCGGTGGATGTAATTCCCATAATTGATGTCCTTTAATAACCGGTGGAAGAAATAACTTCATAGACAAATCACCTACACCAAATTTTGGTGAGAGAAGTAAGGTTTTTGATCTTTTTATATCCTTAAAAAAGAAAAAATAAAATAATAATAAAAATATAAGAATACAAGTAGAAAACTTGTTGTGAATAAATCAAATCCAAACTAAATTAACATTCCCCAACAACGCCGCCAAAAAACTTATCGTGAATTAATTCTTTCGTCTAAAATACCACAAGTGTATGGATCGTTAAAAATAGTAAAATGAATTTTGAGTCCAAATATCTTACCCACAAAGGTTGTATTAGTTCAAGTTCAAATTAACTTAACCTTAGCGATTAAATAATATATCTATGTATGCAAGTGATGAGTGAGTTTCACTCATTGTTTTAATGCCACTTAAACTTGATATTTTTGTTTTCTTTGAGTAATTTAAAATGTTTTGATGTATTTGTTCGTGTTGTTCTATAGGTTAGGTAATTTGGAAAAAACGGTGAGTTTGGAGCTTGAAAAGGAGTAAAGCAGAAGGACATTGTGAATATGCAAGAAAGTGTCTTGGAAACCATACGAAGAAGTTAAGAAGTAGGCCAGGGCACCCCAGTGCCTGGATGCTAAATATTTAAGGGAAAAAAATGATAACCAGGCACCGCAGCGTCGCAAACTGGGTGCCGCAGCGCCCAATTATGGGCGAAAATGACGAACTTCAGGAGTCGAGGCACCACGAACCTTGTATCTTAGCACCTGGTCCCTAGAGGAAGAGCACCAGTCTAGTGTTACGATGCCAACAATGTGATCATCATAGCCAAGGCTTTTGCCTAGTGACAGGGAATGTTTTAAATTGTTTGGTTTTTTTTTTTTTTATAGCCCAACTCGTCCCTGATTCCTCCAAGACTTCAAGACACTATAAATACAGCCCTAAAGACCAACTTCAAGGTGAATTCGATGATGCAAGAGGCAAGAGATCAATCAAGAGAACATAGAGGGAAGATCAAGGTTCAACAAAGATGAATCACGTTTGGATAATATTGAGACTCATATGACCATCATGTGAGCTACAATGAAAATCTTGAAATGCAATGGTCAGTTGGCTACATCAATAAACACGCAATAAAAGGGAAAGTTCCCAAGTGATACTGAGGTAAACCCAAAGGAACATTGCAAAGCTATTATATTCAGGAGTGACAAGGAAGTTGGACAAAAAAGGCATTGATTTGTACACCAGATCACGAGGAATAAAATAGTGTTGCATAATAGAGACTCAGGCCGAGGAAACAAAGATGGCTTCTATAAGCCTAATTCTATCACATTCCTAAATACTCCACCAATCATCAAGCCAATATTTCCTTTTCTACAGAGATTTCAAAAGAAGAAATTCGACGCACGGTTTGCCAAGTTCTTGGATGTCTTCAAGAAAATTCATATTAAAATTCATTTGTAGATTCCTTAGAACAGATGTCAAACTACACCAAATTCATGAAAGAGGTGATGTTAAAGAAGATGAAGTGGGAAGCATATGAGATCGTGAAGCTGATAGAGAAACGCAGTGCAATTCTTCAAAAGAAACTCCATCGAAAACTGAAAGATCTGGGTAGCTTCACTATCCTTTGCATAATTGGAGGGTCTCCCTTTGACAAAACCCTTTGTGATCTTGGAGCTAGCATCAATTTGATTTATCTATCTATCTTCAGGAAGTGAAGCCAACAACGGTCACTTTGCAGCTAGCTGATATATCCCTTACATACCCATGAGGGATCATTGAAGATGTTTTGATAAAAGTTGATAAATTCACATTTTCAGCTAATTTTGTGGTTTCGGACATGGAAGAAGATAAGGAGATTCCACTCATTCTTGGCAACCGAAAGAGCTCTAATTGATGTACAAGGAAGTCAGTTGACATTGAGATTAATGACAAAGAAGTGATATTCAATATCTATGAGGCCATGAAATTTCCTGATGACACCGATACTTGCCATAGAATTGACTTCATTGATTCTGTGGTAAAAGAGGAGAAAGTGTTCTTTGAAGAACCATTGGAGCATTGTATGATTATAATGCAACAAGTGAAGACATTACTACTATTGGAGGTTATACAGGAAGTAAAAACTTGGTTGATTGTATATTGGCGCTTCAAGCTTCGCTAGTTGAAAACAATCCATTATAGAGTGAAGATATTCAACAGCCAGTAAGTTCAGATAAAGCTAAGGAGAATGAAAGCACCAAATCTAAGTTGAAGCAGCTTCCATACCATCTTCAATATGCATTCTTGGATGATGATTCTACATCTCTAGTAATTATTTCTTTATTACTTACCAAAGATGAAGATGAAAAATTACTGAAGGTGTTGAGAGAATACTATGCTGCATTGGGTTGGTCTATTGCAGATATTAAGGGAATCAGTCCAATGGTTTGCATGCATAAAATCCTTATGGAGGATTACTACAAGCTATCTATCAAGCATCAAATGAGATTGAATCCTAATGAAAGAAGTAGTAAGAGAAGACATATTGAAGCTATTGAAGGCCCGGATCATATTTTTAATTTCAGACAGTGCATGGGTTAGTCAAGTACAATTGGAATCAAAGAAAGTAGGATGATTGTGGTCAAGAACGACAATAACAAGTTGATTTCTACAAGAACAGTAACTGGTTGGAGGGTTTGTACTGATTACAGGAAGCTAAACAAATTAATAAGAAAAGATCACTTTCTACTACCATTTATTGATAAGATGTTGGATCGGTTGGTAGGTTACTATCACTACTATTTTCTGAATGGGTATTCTGGGTACAATCAGATTGCAATAGTACCAAAAGATCAAGAGAATACTACATTCACTTGCCATTATTGGACTTTTGCCTTTCGAAGGACGCTGTTTGGGTTATGCAATGTACCAGCTACTTTTCAGATTTGCATAATGACTATTTTTGCAGACATGGAAGAAGAGATCATGGAGGTATTTATGGATGATTTTTTCTATTTTACCTCTTTTGACAATTGTCTTCACAACCTCTCGTTGGTCTTACAACATTGTGAAGAGAAGAACTTAGTTCTTAACTGGGAAAAGTGCCACTTCATGGTACAAGAGAAAATTGAGCTAGACCAACATGTTTTTGCAAAGTGACCAGAAGTTGACAGAGTGAAGATTAATACAATAGCGAAGCTGCATCCACTTACAAATGTCAAAAGAATTTAGAGTTTCTTGGGATGCGCTGGATTCTACAGGAGGTTCATTAAAGGCTTCTTAAAGGTAGCTAAACCTCTATGAAATCTTTCGAAGAAGGATAATACATGTGTATTTGATGAAGACCAGCTCAAAGTCCTTAGACAATCAAGGAGAAATTGATTACATTTCCAATTATGATAGTGCCAGATTGGAGTCATCAATTTGAGGTCATGTGTGATAGTAGTGATTATGCATTAAGAGCAGTTCTGGAACAGAGATGTGATGAGATCTTTCAGGTCATTCACTATGCTTGCAAAACTTTGAATGGAGCTCAATTAAATTACACTATAACACAGAAAGAAATGTTAGCAATGGACTTCCCTTGTGATAAGTTTCGCCTTTATCTCTTTGACACCATAGTGATAATCTATATAGATCATGCAATAATTCGATACTTGTTTGCCAAGAAGGACGCAAAGCCCCGTTTGATCTGATGGATATTACTATTACAAGAGTTTGATGTCGAGATTCGGGACAAGAAAGATAGAAGAATGTAGTGGTTGATCATCTCTCAAGGGTTGGATATTGAAGAAGTGAAAGATAAAAGTCAAATTCAAGAGACTTTTCCAGACAAACTCCTCTTAGCAGTTTCATCCAGACTTCCATAGTATGCTAATTTTGTTAATTACTTAGGTTGTGGGAAGATGCCACCTGACTTGACCTTGCATCAAAAGAAGAAATTCTTGCATAATTTTAAGTCATATTTATGGGATGATCTAATGCTCTTCAAGAATTATGCAGACATGATGATACATAGGTGTGTTCCTATGGAAGAAACACAATCAATTATGGAGCACTATTATTCTTCATCTTATGAAGGTCAATTTCGTCCTACTCACACTACATCTAAGGTATTATAATCAGGAATCTATTAGCTAACTCTTTTCAAAACTTGCTGTACTTTTGTGATTGCCAACACTCTGGACTATTTCAAGGCATTATGAGCTTTCATTAATCAACATGCTTGAGGTTAAGTTGTTTGATGTTTGGATAATAGACTTCATCGGGCCTTCTGCCCTCTTTTGGCCAGGTGTATATTCTTTTTGCTGTGGAATATATTTCAAAGTAGGTAGAATCCATTGCTCCACCAACAAATGATACAAAGGTAGTTTTGAAATTCTTACAGAAAAACATATTCACTCGATTTGGCATGCCTAGAGCAATTATAAGTGATGAAGGTACACACTTCTGCAATAAACTCTTCAACTCTCTCTTGGTAAAGTATAATATAAGGAATAAGTTGGCAGTTCGCTATCATCTCCAATCAGATACGCAAGTAAGGTATCTCCAACAGAGAGATAAACAAATATTGGAGAAGACAGTAAACTCCAACCACAAAGACTGGGCTCACAATATATATAAGGCATTATGGACATACCAAACATCATTCAAAATGCCAATCAAATGTCACCTTACTGATTGGTATTTGAGAAAGCAAGTCACTTGCCAGTGGAATTGGAGCATAGAGTGTTGAAGTTGGGCGTGTAAGTGACACTTTTGTTGTCACTCAACAAATGTTTTTTATTTCAATTTAGTCACATGTTTTTGGTTTATGTCTAACTCATGTAATAAAGTAAAGTTGGGCTAGTTTGGACCTACTAAAAGTTAAAGTATTGTCTAATATTATTTAGTGGTAGTAGGTAGAATAGGTGATTGAAAACCTTTTTGATTTATACTCAATGATGGATGATTGTAATATATATTATTCCAGCCGTGACTGTATTAGGTGTAAATGAAAAACTCTATTTTTACTCCTCTTGTTAGCTCAAAGTCTATAAGTCGTATCAGAGCACGAAAAATCTGATCTTTGAGGAAGAAGAAAAGGCAGCGAGACATCTTTTTCTAGAGTGAAAACAAGTAAGGAAACCTTTCACCTAAAAACCTTTCACCATATCAGCAAGAAGATAACTTTAGGCGGATTTTCAGCTCCCTTAGCTTCAGTGTTTATAGGTGAGAACTACGACTTTTGGGCTGCGAAGATGAAGGCTTATTTGAAAGCATATGATCTGTAGGAGATCACAGAATCTGGAGCAGAGACACCACAACTTAGATCAAATCCAACTATAGCTCAGCTGAAGCAACATAGTGAGGAGGTTGCAAATAAATTCAAGGCTTTATCTTGCATCCAATCAGCCGTCTCTGATGCAATTTTTACCACGATTATCACATGTAAAATAGCAAAGAAAGCCTGGGACAGATTGCAGGAGGACAAGGCAAATGCAAGTTCTCAATCTTAGAAGGGAGTATGAAATACTAAAGATGAAGGACGCTAAAACTGTTAAAGAATTCTCAGATAGGTTAATGAAAGTGGTGAACAAAATAAGGTTTCTAGGGGATGAACTAATTGATAAACAAGTGGTAGAGAAGGTNACTAAAGATGAAGGACGCTAAAACTGTTAAAGAATTCTCAGATAGGTTAATGAAAGTGGTGAACAAAATAAGGTTTCTAGGGGATGAACTAATTGATAAACAAGTGGTAGAGAAGGTTCATATCAGTTTACCTGAGAAATTTGAGGCGAAAATCTATTCACTTGAAGATTCTAGAGACCTGTCTTCAATTCCTTCTCTGAGCTTATAAGTGCTTTTCAAGCAACTAAGCAAAGGATGTTGTTTAGACAGGAAGAACAGGTTGAAGGAGCCCTATTTTCTAAAGGAAAGTATAAAGCTCAAATAAGCTTTAATGTAAAAAGGCATCAACCAGAACAGCTAAAAATGAAGGTTATCCACATTGTCCTAATTGCAAGAAAACCAGTCATTCTCCTAAATGGTGTTTGTACAAGCCTTGAGTTCAATGTAGAGCATGTAAACAATTTGGACATGTTCAAAAAGTGTGTAAAAACCAGAAAGAAAAGTAGGATTCAAAGAAGGCTTAGGTGGCAGAAATTTATCAGCAAGAGGAGCATTTGTTCACAGCAATGAATGAAAGGGCCTGCAGCAGTGATGAAATGTGGCTATTGGACAATGGATGTACTCACCATATGACCTCCAATTCTAGCATTTTTGTAAAGCTAGATGAAAGCTATAGATCAAAGGTCAAAGTGGAGAATGGAGAGTTTGTAGAAGTGAA
>CAIGRP010069673.1:0-25910 GCA_903798385.1 Fraxinus cuspidata
ATCCTTTAACACCTTCAGGATACCCTATGAAAACACATTTCTGAGATTTGCGCTCCAACTTGCCTAGACTTTGGTGAGAATATGCAGCACACTTAAAGATTCTCAAAATAGTATAATCAGACAATTTCCCTGACCATACCTCTTTAGGTGTCTTACCATCTAAGGCACTAGAAGGAATCTTATTCACAATATACACAGTTGTCATAACAGCCTCACCCCAAAGAACTTTAGGTACTCCAAAACTAATCATCATGTATATAACCTTATCCAAAATAGTCATATTCATTCTTTCAACAACTCCATTTTGTTGAGGAGTATAAGGAACAGTTTTATGCATGAGGATCCCACCATCTTTATAAAGTTGATCAAATTCAGAATTACAAAATTTCAAACAATTGTCTGTTCTTAAAACTTTGATCTTTTTATCCATTTGATTTTCAATTAAAGTCTTCCAATTTTTAAACTTTTCAAAGTGTCTGATTTTTGTTTAAAACATAAACCCAAACTTTTCTTGAAAAATCATCAATTAGTGATAAAAAAATATTTATTACCACCTTGAGTGGTAGTGGATGATGGGCCCGACATGTCAGAATGAATATACTCAAGGATAGATGTATGCTGTCCAGTATAAAAATGAAGCTTATATTGTTTTCCTAAGGTACAATACTCATAGAAGGGAACCTTAGAAATCACAACCTTACCAAATGCCAATTTCCTATTCAAAATATGCAGACTCTTCTCACTCACATGTGCAAGCCTATTATGCCACTTCAGAGTAGTATCAATCTTAGCATTAGAGGACTCAGCAATGTAACTCTAAGCTATGCTAACATATATACCATTTCTTTTGGTACCTTTGAAAATAACTAAGAAACCCTTAATTACTTTCAAAAAATCATTTCCAATCCGGCCTTGCAAGCCTATGTTATCTAGATTACCCATATAAATCAATTTTCTATTCAAATCAGGAACATACCTTACTCTTTCTAAAGTAAAGGTATATCCATTGTCAAATTTCAAAGTCACAATGTCAATTCCTTTAATACTACAAGCTACATTGTTGCCCATAACCACCTCTCCATCATCAAGATCCTTAAAGTTTTCTAACCAATGTCTTCTAGAGGTCATATGGAAAGTACACCCTGAATCCAAAATCCATTCACTATTCTGATCACTATTATCTACATAATTTGCAGCATTCAAATCAGAAATGGGTTTTGTCACCACATACACATCAACAATCCTCTCATCTAGGGGTTCAACAACATTCCCCTCATCCACTCTCATTTCTTTATGTTCATTCTTCTTCTTATAACAGTCTTTTATGAAATGTTCTGTCTTCCCACACCCATAGCATTTCCAGTTCCACTCCTAGACTTAGATCTAGATCTCAATTTCTCCTTCTTCTTAGAATTATTATTATTCACCTGATAACTCTGACCATTGACTTTCCTATACATATGTCTCCCCATCCCAAATAAACTCTCAAATTCATTTCCAGTCATATCAACCTTAAGCTCTAATTTTTTTACTTCTTAAAGATCTCAGGATTTAAAGTATCTCTACCATGCTTAATAGCAGACTTAACATCCTTATATATATCAGGTATATCATTCAAAATGATAACAACTTTGTATTTTTCAGAAACTTGATCCCCAACATTAGTAATATCTTGAACTAATTTATTAAAAGTATCAAGATTATCATCTAAGTTTTTAGACATATCAATCTTAAAGCTAAAGAACTTTTTTAAAAGGAAAAGTTTATTATGCAGACTCTTAGACATATATTTTTCTTCTAATTTGTCCCACGAAGCCTTAACATTATCAAGTTTATCAATTTTTTTAACACTTGATCAAACAAATGAAGAATTATAGAGGTATAAGCAAGTTCATCATATTCAAGTTTTTGATAATTAGTCATAGTAGTAGGAAATTCACCAGTTATAGCCTTAGAGACTTTTCGTTGAACTAAGACCCCTTTCATTTTTAGCTGGCAAATGGAAAATCTTATTTTCCATTAAAAACTCCAAGTTTAAACGTTGTAGTTATCATTTGAAGTTTTTAATCAACACGAGACAAGGATTTGAGGTCTCAGTTTAACAGAAAAACAAAAACAAATATTTCAAAAACCAATAGAATATCACACAAAGCCTTAGTGCAATACAAAAAGAATAAGTGAAATATCAATTCCCAAACATCAGACTAATTAACACAGTGAAAACACGTGAAAAAACCAACAGTGATTAATAGCAGATTAACAGAGTCAGTAGGAATATTAATTCAGCTAGTAAACACAGTAAAACACCAATTTCAACTACATTATGTTAGATAGATTAATATGGGGAGTTCTTCAAATTTCTAAATGTAGAATTCACCAAGATTCCGTGAGGTTCATGACCCCAGGTCAAGGTACGATTCATAACACTAGAAAATTAAAGAAATAACAAAAGGGGAAGCAGGGGGAATTTCAATATTCAATATATATATAAAAAAAACCGAGCAGAATGTAAAGGGTTAGAACTATTTCACCCAATAGGTTCAAAGAACCGGTGCAAGATATTAAAGTCTCTGCATGACAACTAGCTCGAGTCCTAAATCTCCAAGCTCGTTCACCAAAAACCAATTTCCCTCAAGAAATCACAAACAGAAAAACAAGATTAGTAGAATAAATCAAAATTCCAAGTTCCCAATCGATCCAAGTATGTCAACTGAAAATTAATTTTTCAGGGACAATAACTCGATCATAGACTCCTTATATACTTATGAAGCTCTGATACCACTTATAGAGCTAAAAACCAACGGAAGCAAAATATTAATTCACTCAAAATATTCAATAAACCAAAGCACCAAGGGATCGATGTTTATTAGGGCTCAAAATACACAAAATCTTTGTACCCGTCTGTACAACGAAAATAGACACAAAGAACCCCAAACCCTAAAGAAATCGCACAAATCAGCTACTCAAATGGTTCAAGACAATACATCTAATCTAACTCTCTAGAAACCTCAATCGAAGAATCACCAAGACTCAAATCACCAAGATTTGTGATTAAAACCAGAAATTTTAATCAAAGATACAAAGAATCGAAAGAGACTACAGAGAAGAAATGCTAACAAAGAACCCAGAAGCATCTCCAACACTCAGCAGAAGAAGGAATGAAAAATCACAAAGAAAATGGCTATTCAGCTCCTTTTACAGTTATCATCATCACCGTAGATTAGCCTGAAGATCAATAGACCAGAGCAGCACACGTGGCGATCATTTTGGGCTGGGTTTTAGGCTAGCTTCCTTTGAGTTATTGGGCAATGGTTTTAATAGAAATAATGTTTCCAACAATTTGGGCCAAGCCCGTTTTCATCATTGCCCACTAGTTGAAAATCAAATGTCAAAAATGGCATCACAATCCAACTAGTGGTAAATGTGAAGTATTGTCAAGAGGAGGGTCTTCCTGATCCCTCTATATTTCTCCAGTTAGTAGATAGTTTGAATTATCTCACTATTACTCGGTTTGATATTTTTTTTACCGTACAACAAGTCTGTTAATTTATTCATGCTCACAACATCTTCACTTGGCTATAGTTCGTTGGATTATTCGATATTTGCTGGGTATCCCTGATAGGGGTCTTTTCTTCCCTATTAACTCTTCTCTTGATTTAGTATGCTATAGTGATGCTAATTTGGCTGGATATGCGGATACTTGTTCCTCGATTACAAGTTTGTGTATATTTCTTGGGAGTGCACTCATTTCCTGGCGAAGTAAGAAGCAGGATTGTGTCTCTAAATCTTAAACTAAATATGGGTACCGTGTTATATCTTCTGCTTATTCTGAGATTGTTTGGCTTCGAGGTCTTTTAGCGGAGCTCTGTTACCCTCAACTTGAACCTACTCCACTTCATGCTGACAACACTAGTTCAATTCAAATTGTTGCTAATCTTGTACTTTATGAGCGCACTAAACACATCGAAGTGGATTGTCACTCTAACCCTGAATCTTATGATGGTCGCATTATTACCCTTCCGCATATGTTTTTACCAAGGTTGTGACTCGATAGGGGCATCAGTTTCTTATCATCAAATTGATGCTTCTCGTCCAACATCAATCTGAGGGAGGATGTCAATGAGATCACAAAGATTATGGCTTGACAAAACATTGCCATTTATATCTCCATATTTATGTGTATATATTGTATTTTAGGTCGTGTTTCAATTTACCATACTTAAATATCCTAGCTGTACGTATGTAATATTTAGCCAAAACATTGTTACCATTAAGTATAGCTCTGCAGTTGTGGGATTCAGAACTAGTGTACCGGGCCTCATTGCATCCAGCAGTTCATAGAGTTGTGGCATTAGGAACTCTCTGTGCCATTGAAATTGAAGCTGAAGGCAATGATGTTGGGTAATTATTTATGGATTTTACATTGTTCTCTCACTCTTCTTGTTACAATTTTTCTCAATTCCCATAGTTGTAGCATTTGTGACTTTTAGTAGTTTGTTCAACAGAAAATGGGCAGATTTAAAGAATTTCAGGCCTTTTTTGATTCACTGCAGGATGAGACAGGCTAAAAGCTTAGAGGAATACTTCGATTTCTCAAGGATTAATTTACAGAATGAAACAGCAAAATTTGGATTTCAATAATTTTCCCAGCTAGAGAGAGAAGGCAAAACTCACAGCAAACATCCTGTAAACCCCTCTATTTGGTCATTTAGGTAGTCCCCCACTGCATTACCTTTCTAACCATTGCTTAATGACCCCACCACCCTCAGCTAAGGGGCTAAGGCAGTGACTTTCTTGCAGTAAGCCATGTCCTCAGACTTTAGTACCTTGAAATTGAATTATAGAGCAAAAGGAGGCAGGGGATTTGAGTTGCCCCTGTGACACATTACCATTCCATCCTTATCCACTAACCAACCACTTTGGTTCCACAAGAAAAAAAAAACAATTCAATGGATATTAGCAATTAAGTTCCTGCTTTGTTCGATAGTGTTTTTTAATACATTGATGATGATTGATGCGGATTGGAGGGGGGGGGGGGGGGGAGGAGGGGGTGGAGATTGAGAAAGACCTATTAGTTGTCAAGGTTGGTGGACATTAGCACAAGGTGATTGAGTTTGGGGTAGGGGACTGGCGAAAATGAGCCTAGTTACAGGAAAACCCAACCCTGGTATTTATTTCATCCTGTGAGCTAGAAAAGCACTATAAAGTTCATTTTTTTCATTTGAAAGTTCGTTTTTGTTTTTCATTTTTCTTTAGTGCCTTTGTTATTACTTCAAGGTAATATACTTCTATTCTTGAATCTAAAGTATATATTAGGATTAAGTGGGATAAACTAAGGCAAATAGTTTTATTTCGAGTCACACTGCCAATTAATTGTTGTCTCAAAAGTTTTCATTTGATGCCTCTCTTGCTTACAAACTATATGAATTCGACCCTAATTATTTTTCCAACCGTGCATGACATTTCCATTCTACATTTTAAGTATCTTTTCTAGATCCCTTGACAGCTCTTCAAGGTGGTGAAATAAAGAGCGGTTAAAATAGTGTAAAATGTCGAGTCTTCTATCTTGTTATCTATAGTTTGCTATAGAATGTTAAGAAGACTTCCTTCTTATGTAGGTTTATCGAGAAGCTGCAACAAGACATTCCCAGTGAAGAGGTCAAGAAACGAATAGAGGTGCTATGTGTTATCTATTACCTATTCCACCTTCGCAAGCACCACAGTGATTTCATTGCTACAAGCTGCATAACTTCGAAGCAGGCTTCACTTGGTAATGATCAGCTCAGAGCGTTGTATTCTTTTACTACATTTTTCTTGAATCACTAGTCATTTCTTTATTATTCTTTTACGGGATGATTGTAAATTGAAAATTACCTAGTTTGAATTTGGATGAACTATATATTTTATTATATTTGTGTATTGGTAAAATATTTTGGAATCAATATTACATTGATTGGCACTACATGTTTAATTAATTTATTATTATTTTTTTTTTTGCATTTTATGTTGTTTCGAATAAGGTTAAAAATATTACTACAATATAAATAAAAAATAAAATGTATGAAAATAATTTAATTTCTCCATACGAATTCTTTCATAATAACCTACAAATATGTTTTCACACAAAAATTATTTGTAAAGAAAAACACAATTTAGTCCACAATATAATTTGTAGGTAAAAGTGAAACCATTTCGTGGGCAAAGTTAACTTTAGCAGACGAATGATTTTTTTGGGGGAAAACTTACAAGACGAATTGTATTAATCTCCAAAGAGTTCGTAAAGAAAAACTTTAGCCTACAAATTTTAAAAATTGTTGTCTTTTATCTATTCCCTCGATTTTTGCTCCACAAATATGCCTACAGAAATTTTTCGTCCGTAAAGACTTTTCCCCACAAAAAAAATCTTTCCTTACAAATAAATTTTATAGGGAAAACATAAACTTTGTATCTTTGGCTAAGAAAGTTTCGGCTTGGCAACCATTGGTGGCGAAGGAAATGGGCATTGCTATTTTCGTAGTAATAATGGGCAGGTCTCACGAGAGGCAAGTTAGAAAGGCAGATGGGCATGTTCATTCCTTTTTTTTCTACTTCCATCTGCCTGAGTTAGAGTCCTCTCTCAAGACTCCTGTAATTTCTTTCATTTTGACAAGAGTTTGGTGAATTTAAGTAAATTATTTATTTATAAATAAACTTTATAAGCTTATTCAAACAGGTCAAACTCATAAAATTGAAAAATATATATATAAAAAAAAAACTGAATGGTTGCCTAGCTGTTTACTTTCCCAATAATTCTATCACCCACCGATTGAACTTCATTGCTCAATCTAATCCATGGACCATGGAATATAATAGTTAAACCCTTATGACATCAGACAATAATGACAAAAATAAGTATAATTTATTGCTACGAAATTAATCGAATTCCAAACTAAGAAAATAATATTTGAAGTAAAAAGTGGGTCCCAAGAAAAAAGGCATGACGCCGTGCCAGCTGCAAATTGAAGTTGAGTAGGACACGTACTTTTATTACAAAATCAATTGATTGTCAAGCGTGATCCCATTTCATGGCTCAACCTCTTTAGGGTATTTAATTACTTATTTTGGTTATAACTTAAAAGCAAACAAAATATGTTAGTCCTTCTATGCTGCTCTTCTATGGACATATGGCAAGACTTTGTTTTGCACGATTTCCTTTTGAGTTAACATGGAGATTTGGGCAATTATTTATTTTTTATAGGTGTGAAAGTGGGTGGGTTGGTCCGGTATTTCAAGAATCGAAATCATTTATTAAATTTTGAGTACTTTGTAAATAATTTTTTAAAGAAAATCATAAACAACTCAAAAAAAGTAAGCAATTTTTAGATTAGTTCATTCAATTGTTTACATTTTTAAAACAGAAAAGTAAAGAAAGAGAAATTATGTATCCACTCTCCATTAATTTCCTAAAGTTTTCTTTCTCTTTCAACCTTTTTTTATTTTTATTTTGGAGATAAGATAATTTAAGGTGTGTGAAAAGTGTGTGAAAGTAAAATATAAAAAAAACATTAAAAAGTTGGTTCCTAATCGAGTTTCGGTCCAGATATTCAAGATTCGGAATCACCCATTAAATTTTAGATATTTTATATATGAAACTATTTGATTCTATATAATTTTTGAAATCGAACTAAAATTGATGGTTCCGGTTCAAGAGATTCTATTACGACTAAAAAGCACCCCTATGTTAATATTGTCTAAAGTATTGATGAAATTGTCGTGAAAGGATTTTAGATTTAAATCCTTCCATCGTACTTTGCATGGAGCATTCACAATTTCAAGAAACATGTCAAGCAAGGAAAGACATGAGATTACATGGTGTGGGGTTTTGGTATTAGTACACCGAAATTGACATCTTGGTGTACGTCCTCTCGCAAAAGAGGAGGACCTACATTTAATAATAAATTCGTAAGCCCCTTATTGTGAGAGGGCTTTGTACATCGGGTTCACAAACCCCGAAGGGACCTTGAAAATTCATATTTTTTCTATTAAAATCCTCAACTCTATACAATAATTATTTCATGACAAAAAGATGTCAAGGTCACTTGTTTAGCTACTTGTCACGGGTTTAGGTAATAAATTATCACGCAAGTCTAAGCCCGTGTAATACCGATTAAAATTCAAATTTTAATTCAAATCAAAATCAACAATTAATTTTAACCATATATTTCATGGATCTCACAACTTTTTAATTACACATTTCATCAACTTTTATCAAAATTTACTAAAAATCTTATTTTAATCCTTATCAGACAGGGTTAAATATGAGACCTAATCGTCTTCTAAGATTATACTTTACTTTTTCAAACATTCGTAAAATATCAGCTTACCTTAAGTTGTTATTTGATTAAATACAATTGTCTAACCATAAATTGATATATATATATATTGTCCAAACATAGAAAATCAATAAAAAAAAGTGACAATTTATGAGTTTGAATTTTGCCTTCCTTAAGTTGTACTTTACCTTTTCGTCAACATTAATAAATTTCAACTCAACTTGATCAATGGTTTGATTGTAAACAACAATTCAAAGTATAAAAAAGAATATATTATCCAAAAATAGAAAATAAAGTAAAGAAAAATCTTGAAAACAGGATCCCTCATTGTAATTCTTTTTTAGCTAACGTTATCAAATATAATTAATAATTTATTGTGATTGAGACTGTTTGTAATAAAATTCCACCTCAACTTATCCTAGCGATTTGTGATTTGAAAAGTCCATACAAATAATATAATAACTATAAAAAAAGTATAGAAAACAATCTAGTCCAAAAATAGAAAATCAAGAATATATATATATTTTTAAAAGAAATATCAAGAACAAGAAGGAGGTGAACATTGGGGACCACAGGGTTTAATACTAGTGTCCAATCTTAGTCTTGCTGTCACAAAAGTGATAGCTTCGAACAGCTGTTCACCATTAATGGCCAATCCAATTCCCACCTAGTTACTTGATTTTACCCAATCAAAACATTCCAAACACCAATCGTAATAAGAAAACGACAAGATTTTTACGTATGAATTGTTTGTTATTTGACAGATAGATTCCAATTGCTGGCGCCACCCCCTTAATCTATGCGTGCGTGCAACCAGCTCATTCTGCACGGATGCCTATGCCTATGCATCTTCACCTTCCAGCCTGTTCAATTCCACCATATGTATATTCTATATATATATACACCCTTTTGACCCACTAGTTAACCTCTTGATTTCTTGTTTCACTGTTGAGGGTTTCCCAGGAAAGGGCTAATGGATCCGTGTCCTTTCGTTCGGATTGTTGTGGGAAATCTGGGGTTGAAGTTTATGGGCTCATCGGTTTTGCAATCTTGTTACTGTAAGTTTAAGCTCAGAGGGTTTAATAATCAGTATTCGACTGTCCCTTTGCTTGTTCAAGAAAGTGATGCGATTGAAAGCAGGAACCATGCTTGTTTCAACTTGAGCAAGACGGAGCTTGAAAAACTAGTGGAAAAATCGAGTTCTAATGGGAAATTTCCTCGTTTGAAGATCGAGATTTATGAGGGGAATCGGGTGAAAAATTGTGGGTTTGTGAAAAATGGGAAGCTTTTGGGTTGTATTGTTTTCCAGTTGGATTTGAAAGGGGTTTTGGAGAGTGGCAGTAATAGAGGGTTCTTGATTCAAAATGGATGGGTTTTGATTAATGGGTCTGAAGCAAAATTGCATTTGAATGTGAGAGCAGAGCCAGATCCAAGATTTGTATTCCAGTTTGATGGAGAACCAGAGTGTAGTCCTCAAGTTTTTCAGGTCAATGGAAATGTTAAGCAGCCTGTTTTCACTTGCAAATTCAGTTTCAGAAATTCTGGAGAGAGGAACTTGAGATCCAGGTAATATTTTGAATTCTAATTTTTGCTTTTCAGTTTTAATATTTAGAATTCTTGGAATTGATTACTGTAATTCGATTTTCCTTGCTGTTTGTTGGTTATTGTATTAAAAAAAATGATATTTAGGGTTTTTTAGAATTTTAAGTTTGAATCAGAAATCAGAGGTGGCTAGTTGAACGGATTGAAAAACAAAAAAAAAAAAAAGATTCATGTGGTCTACCTAAATCTTGTTGGGGTTAAGGCATTCTTGATGACGTTTCTTTTTTTTTTTATTGGAGCGGTTTGGTAAATGTTTTTCTAACAATCTGTAAAGGATCATCCAAATACTTCTATCATTCTGTTTGCTGTCTCTGATCTTAATCACATGGTTCAAGAATTGGATTAGAGGTTAATTTATCATAGTATGTCACATTTTCTTGTTTTCAGATTGTTCCATATGATTCGATTTTATTTAGCAGCTGTTTAATTATTGTAAACCTCATTTTATGTAACAGGTCTATAGAACCAAGCACGTCAGCAAACTGCTTTAGTTCATCTACAGCAGATGAACAATCCACAAAAGAGCGAAAGGGATGGTCGATCACCATTCACGACCTCTCAGGCTCACCCGTAGCTGCTGCATCAATGGTGACACCATTCGTGCCATCACGGGGCAGCAATAGGGTCAGCAGATCAAATCCCGGAGCCTGGCTCATTCTTCGTCCTGGCCACAACACCTGGACACCCTGGGGCCGTCTGGAGGCTTGGCGTGAGCGCAACAGTGGTGACCAGCTAGGCTACCGTTTTGAACTCATCCCCGATGGCGGCATAGACTCAATCCCACTTGCCAATTCGACAATTAGCACAAAAGCTGGAGGCAAATTCAGTATAGACGTGACAACAGGCCCGACCCCCATGACTAGTCCTAATAGCAGCTTTGATATCAGTTCTGTGTCTAGTTCCGGTTCGGAACTTGGATCTACACAGGGATCCTGTTCGTGGGCACATCTCTTGTATAAAGGATTCGTAATGTCATGCACGGTTGAAGGCAATGGGAAGTGCAGCAAACCGGCAGTCGAAATTGGGGCGCAGCACGTGACTTGCACAGAGGATGCTGCAGGTTTTGTGGCATTGGCAGCTGCAATGGATTTAAGCATGGATGCTTGTAGATTGTTTTCTCATAAGCTAAGGAAGGAATTGAGGCAACCAGATCAAGATTAATACTATGGGATCTGTTTTAAGTTCTTGGATTTGCATTGAACAAACAGCATACCAAAGCTGTTTTTTTTCCTCCTAGAGTGTACAGTATTAACGAGTGTTTGTTTTTGCTTTTTCTATGTACTTGAATATTTTTCCATTCATTTGTATATTGATTGGGAGTTTTTCTATCAAGTTCTCGTTTCCTTCTCAAACCAGTTTATGAGCTAAACGTTGGAACGTTGATCGTGTTGAGTCGGGTATCCCTCTATCTTTGAACATATATTCGAGTCGCGGGTATCCTTTTATCTTTAAAAATATATTCGAGACATTTAAAGAATCGGCATAATTTTATCTCATTACTTGTTTCCACTACAATACAGCAATCAATCCAAAACGTTGTGTAACTTGATCTATTTTGCACTGTGTAGGCTTGAAGGGATAAAGTTTGCGAGTTATCGCCGTAAAAGTAGCTGCTTTCACCTTATAACATTGTGCATCTTATTTATTCTACTGTGTCGGGAATGCAAATACCCTTCCTACACAGAGTTAGACCAACAACTATTATTTATGTCTTACGTAGACTCACTTCGATATCATGATAACGTTTATTAGTTTAACTCGTAACTAGAAAATTGACTTACAGTATTAAGTTTCTTTTCACCTTATACACTACATATCTCATTACAGTTGCATCGAAGTGATATAGAACATGAAACTCCATCATAAACATATTTCTTTGACCAACTACATCCTTGTAAGAAATTAGAGAAACAGTCTTCTTCTCACTGATCGATCTCGACTCATGTTATTTTTAGGCAGTAGTATTCAAAGTTTGTTTCGATTTAATATCGCTCTTGTTATCTACATCGAAATCGTGCCTTTTTCTTTTCTTTTCTAGATGTCGAGTTAATTGTTGCGTCTCTAACAATATGTCTTCTATAAATATGATTCATATTAAAATATTACAGATTTTCATTTAATTCAGAGCATGGAATAGAAAGTGGAATACAATATTTTGATCCATATTATTTTGAAAGAATGTATTCTGGAATAGTAGATTGATGGAGAATTTGTGGTTGAAAAAGAAGGAAAAGTTATTGATGTGATGGAAAATATTATTTTATTGAAAAATGTGTGGTTGAAAATGAGTAGAAGAATNTGGAATAGTAGATTGATGGAGAATGTGTGGTTGAAAAAGAAGGAAAAATTATTGATGTGATGAAAAATATTATTTTATTGAATAATGTGTCGTTGAAAATGAGTAGAAGAATGAGAATGAAAAAAATAATGTGTACCAAACAAACAGGGAGGGCCAAGTATGAAAATAAAATATTGGGTTCTAAGGTGGGCATGCACGAGGCAGCAGGTGGGGTTTGGATCTGGCAGTGCATTGGAATTTACACCTCATTTTGTACAAAAACGAGTGCAATATCTTTTACATATTTTTTACACTTAATTCGTAAAAATACACAATTGAACAGTTTTGATTTTTGACAATTTTTTGACCCTTTCTATACTTGCCAACCCATGAAATGTCAATGATAATATTAGCAAAAGTGTGGATAAGTGCCATTTTCCATGTGAAAAACAACGTCACACCTATAAAGAATTCACGAAAATTGTACTTTCAAATTTACTGTTTTAATAGTAAGTTAATTTTTTATAGTTACAATCTAATGATCCATATGGTCATTTTTTCTCTCATGTCTAAATTTACAAAGTTTAAATTTTTCTTTACAACTTGATTTATGACAATATAATCAAGATTTGAATGGTTTTCGACCAATATAATTCTCTTCAAATGTTGAAGATTGGGGACCAATGGTGAAACTTTTCAAGAAATCTCAATTTGGTCGAATAACTTTCTAGAAGCCCTAATTAAAAAATTGTACACACAATTTATTATGAATAAGACTAATTTGGTAATCATTTAAAGAGAAAATGCTCGATTTTTTTTTTTTTTTTACACGAGTTTATCCTCGTGCACTAAAAAAAAATGAAAAAAAGAGTTATTTGATTGTAGCCAACAGTATTCTCTTTTCCATTAGAGGCCCATAGGAACAAATGTGCAACAATTGAAAGCAGTGAGTGATGTGGACAGTGTCAACTTGCAGAGAAATTAAAAGAGCATCTGTTCTTTGGATCTTCAATTAAACTATCACTATTTTAGAATATATTTTTTATTTTTAATACTTCATTCGTCTCATAAAAATATTCTTTTTTTTTTTACAAAAATTAAGAAAATTTAGTTAATATAGTTGAAATAATAAATTTTACTATCATTTTTCCTATTGTACCACCTACATTAATGTAATCAAGATTCGAGGTAATTAAGTTATGCATGCAATATTCAGGATAATTAAACTATTTTTTATAAGAATTATTGTTTAATGCAAGAATCAAAATAATTAACATTCCAAAGTCATCTAATACAAATCCAAATGAATAAATGTAATGAAAGATGAAATGTTTTTTTGATTTTTGATTTATTGTTCTTACTATCATTGAATAATGTAATGATTTATATTTGTGATAACAAAACACATTAAATAGGGACATATGAGGAAACTAATATATTAACTACACTTTAAAATAAAAAAAGACTATAATTTGGAATGGAAGAAAAATGGAAAGATGACTAACTTTATGGGGCGGAGGGAGTAAGTATTAAATTCAATTAAAGAAGAAAATTACAATGTCTCGTGTATGTTTAACTTGATGCGCTAAACATACCATAAATATTATAATTGAGTTTATGTTTGATCTCTACTTATTGTGTTGTATTAAAATTGTGTAATTCTCGTGTCGAAAATAGAAATGGACTAGACTTCTCTATTAACCGTTGGGTTAAAATCAAACCTTGTAGATATATAAGTTTGTTTAGAGTTGTTCAAGAAAGGAGGTGGATGACACCCACACTCGAATTAAAGTTTAATTTTATGAATTATCAATTATTTTTAACGAATATTTCCGGAAATCACATTGAATAATTCTTCTATGTGTAGAGCAAGAAACTAAAATAAACTTCTAATAAACTAAAATTTTGTCGAAATACTTCAACTAGTATAATATAAGTAAATATTTTGAATTAAACTCTTGTTCTAAAATCCTAAATAGCTTCTCTCTCTCTCTCTCTCTCTCTCTCTCTCTCTCCCCTAACCATTTCTCTTTGACTGAGAGAACTCAACTCCGATAAGATAATCTAGAATTTCATGTTTCAAACAATCGTTCTTTTGTCTTGATCAAGTGTCAATATTGAACTCTTACAATAACATATGGTTGAACTCATTCCAAAGGGATGATCTTCTTAAGAACCAAATACCTAAATTAATCACGTGACATCAATTGAATATGCAAATCATATGATTTGGCCAAGGGAAACAATCTCTTCTTTTAACGAAATAAAGATATCAAAACTCTAAAATGCAACAATTTATACAATTCATTCACAAAATCTTCAATTGGCTATGCATAATGAAGCACGAGGGACTATCAAAGTAGAATAACTCGAGAAAAATGATTACAAAATCGAAGGCTCGAATGAACCTCGATAAGAAACAATTATGCTATATTAAACATACGACTTCTGTTCAAGTGTAATGGCCAATCAAAATTGATTATCTTTATATGCATGTTCAAAAAACTTTTTATTAACATAAAGAAACCAAGTCAAAGAGACACAATGCATAATAATTACATTAAAGTCTTCGAGCTTACATTACACATCATAAGTATGCTCAAAAGTTTTATGATTGAAAATAATTTATCTATTAACTTAGCATGTAATTTAGGAACATTGACTAAAAGGAAGGAGCTATTATAGTATGTCAGTAATTAGTAGGTAAAATCCTAATATCGAAGGAAAAGTGTGGTATCAAACAATGGTCCTAAAAAAAAAATTGTGACAATGTTAAAATTGACTTACAATGTAAAGTTTCTTTCACCTTATGCACTACATACCTCATCTCAGTTGCATCGAAGTGATGTAGAACATAAAAAAATGATACTCCACCATAAACTTATTTCTTTGACCAATAACATTCTAGTAAGAAAATAGAAGAAACCGTCTTCTTTTCTCACCGATCGAAATCGACTCATGTTATTTTGAGGTCATAGTATTCAAAGTTTGTCTATATCGAAACCGTGCCTTTTTTTCCTAGATGACCAGTTAACTATTGCATTTCTTAACATTTTATCTTTTATAAATATGATTCATATTAAAGAATTACAAATTTTGTTTAATTCAGAGCATGAAATAGGAAGTGGAATCCAATGATTTGTACTAAGCATGAAAATAAAATATTGGGTTCTAGGGTGGGAATACACAAGGCCGTAGGTGGTTTGGATCTGGCAATACAAGTGCATTGCAATTTACACCTCATTTCGTACGAAATTATGGAGATGTGAAAGCTTTATTTACCGAGAGAGGTGTAAATTGTGTGGGAATGAATATCTTGTATTTACCGATACAGTCAAAGCTTTATTTGGCATCCTGTGGACTAAAGTAGTGCTAAGCTAATGTGAAACGAATCACGATGCAGTGTCAGAATAATTGACTTAATAGTTGATATAATGTCACGTGTCACTCTATTATTGGACTGTTAAAACACGGTCATTTTTTTCCATCAAATCATCTCCTATAACCTAGGATTCTAGTACTGTTCCTGACATTATTCGTTTAACAAGGTAGTTTGACCCATGTGAAAAACATCAATTTCAAGACTATACACATAAATTATACTGTTCTAGTAGTAAATTTTTAATATTCACAATCTAATGATCATATGGTCATCTTTCCTCGTACGTCTAAATTTACAAAGTTAGATTTTTTTTTTACAACTTGGTATATGACAATATAATCAAGATTTGAATGGTTTTCGACCAATTTATTTCTCTTCGAATGTGAAGATTGAGGTCCAATGGTGAAACTTTTCAAGAAATTTCAATTTGGTCTAATAACTTTCTAGAAGCCCTAGTTAAAAAAATAATATACTAGATTTATTGAGAATATGACTTATTTGGTTATCATTTAAAGGGAAAATGTTTGATTTTTTTACACGAGTCTACAGATGGCAAAATGCCTCGCCGACTTGAGGCTCGAAACCACCGAGCCTAGGGTCGATCCAAGCTCCATTTTGGGAAAAAGGCTTGAACCCATGCCGGCCCGTGTCACTGGCCGTTTTGGCTCAGACAAACCGAGCCCTTTAAAAAAATAAAATTGAAAACAGAAGCAACTGTAGCTTGTAGGAAGAAAAAAAATTCAAACATAGTAGCTACCTGCACGTTGCAAGCAGTTATAAAATATTTCGTATACGATGATTGTAATCTATCCTAAACCCGGATAAAAGATGAGAATTTTAACTTTTATTTATAATACGTATAAATTGCACAAATTTTAATTTTTTTAAGAAAAATATTTAGATTTGACATGAAAAAAAAATCGAGCCGGCTCAGGCCGCTAAGGGCCCAAAGCTCGGGTCGAGCCTCAATTTTTTAGCCGAGCTTTTGCTCGGCTCGGCTCGGCTGGGCCAAAAAAAGCTGGAACTTTTTTTGCTCGAGCCGAGCTCGAACTTCTAATTTTGACTCGTGACTCGACTCAACTTGTTGACATGGCTACACGAGTCTCTATCCACATGCACTAAAAGAAAAAATAAATTATTGGGTTGTAGCCAACGGTATTCTCCATTCCATTTGAGGCCCATAGGAACAAACGAAAGCAGGGGGTGATTTTGACAGTGTCCAACTTGTAGAGAAATTAAAGGAGCATCTGTATTTTGGATCTTCAATTAAATTGATCATTATTTTAGAATATATTTTTTTTACTTCTAATAAGTATTAAATTCAATAAAAGAAGAAAATTACAATGTCTCGTGTATGTTTAACTTGATGTGCTAAACATACCATAAATATTATAATTGAGTTTTATGTTTGATCTCTACTTATTGTGTTGTATTAAAATTGTGTAATTCTCGTGTCGAAATAGAAATGGACGAGACTTCTCTATTAACCGTTCGGTTAAAATCAAACCTTGTAGATATATAAGTTTGTTTAAAGTTGTTCAAGAAAGGAGATGGATGACATCCACACTCGAATTAAAGTTTAATTTTATGAATTGTCAAACATTTTTAACGGATATTGCCGGAAACAATTGGTGCTAGAAAAGGAGGCATCCAATCAGTCCTAAAACACTAATGTCCTAAATAAGCAAGCGACGCCGCTAATCTTGTGAAAGCCGCCAATCATGTGAAGTAAACTATCTATATCATGCATGCTTTAGCACTGCATTTGGAGGAAATGCATAGTCGAATGAAAATTTTGGGTCGTGTGCAAAGAATATGACGCAGGAGCACAATAACTTGTTAATTAACAATTGAAGAAAAAGAAAAGAAAGGAGTTTAAGAAAAGGCTTTTGCTGCTTGTCCCGAGATTAAATCCCGGGTCAAATCAGGGGCGCCCCAACTGATCCCCCTCCAATAGGGGCACCAAGTGGAGCCCCTGGTTTGACCCAGGATTTAATCTCAGGACAAGTAGCATGGTTCTTAAGAAAATAAGAATTAAGAGCAAAGACAATAATGAAGAATTATATCAAGAACGTGTATCTAAATTTGCATCAAATGATTTTACTCCAAATGAATTTCAAATAGCTCAAATAGAGTAAAGACTTTAAGATTGAACTATCCTAAAGATAGATAAAAATTCTATCTATGAGATAGGAAAATTTGATTTTACTCAAAATTATGTTATCAAAACATTTGAGTAAACTATTCCCATCAAATATCAAATTGTTTCAATTAATTTATTTTCAAAAGAAACTATACAAGCTCATAGGAAGAAATTTAAGTATCTTAATGTTGGACTTGTTCAAATTGCAATCAAACATCTGTTTAGACTTGGTCTAGACATTTCAGTTCTTTTAACCCTAAGAGATAAGAGACTCTTAAGGTTTGAACATTCATTACTTTCAATTCTCGAGTCTAACCTTAAAAGCTGTCCGATATTTTCAAATTGTTATCCAAACTTTTCAATTAGTCTTCAAAATTGAGTTATTCTTAATGCTCTTAATCTTCAAATTCAAATTAAGAATTTTGATGTTGATGATTGTTCAAGAGCTATTGTCTTAACATATCGAATATAATATAAGCTTTTGAATACTCAATTTAATATTTAAACTTTCAGATCTTCTCCAAGATATGGAAATCTCTTGGTTGAAGTTAAACCACTTCATTCAAACTTTATGATTCCCAAACAGATTATTGTTGAAATTGATGCTTCAGACATTGGTTTTGGTGGTGTCCTCAAATAGATTCCAAAAGACTCTAGTCAAGAACAGTTAGTCCAATTTCATTCTGGTGTTTGGATTGGCCTTTTCAAAAGACTTAAACTATCATAAAAAAAAGAAATTTTATTAATTGTTTTATGTATTTCAAAATTTCAAGATAATTTAATTAATAAAAAAAATTGTTTTAAAAACGATTGTAAATCATCCAAAGACGTTTTACAAAAATATGTCAAAATTTTGTTTTCAAACAAATCTTTGCTAGATTGCAAGCTATTTTATCATGTTTTAATTTTGAAATCCTATATATACAAAGATCTTCAAACTTTCTTGCAGACTTCCTCATTAGAAAGTTCTTACAAAAGAAAGGGATTTGTTAGAAAAAATATTCAAATTGAGTGAGATATTCAAAGAAGAAAATATGGAATTCTCTTAAAAATAAGAAGAATAAGAAAAAGATTCAAATTCTTATTTGATCAATAGATAATTATATTCAAAATTCATTCAAAGGTTCCAAATTTGTAAAGCATAGCTCCTCTACCTCTCAAAAATACTACTTTAGCTTCAAAAAGCTCATATTCTCAAATTCAGAAGATCTTTGAACATTTTTCAAATTTAAAAAAAGCCCTCCAAATAGGATCTAAAAAATTACCAGATTCCAATCCGCCTTCCTCTTTTCAATATTTTACCAAACATATTCATATTCCTTTTTTCGAGATGAAAACATCTTGGATTAGTAGGTATTCATCCCTAGAAGAATGCTTTCAAAATATTTTCCCTTCAAATTTTCAATATATTCCATAAGAATATCCAAAAATTCAGAACTTATTATGAAGTTGTCCTTGAAAAAACTAGATCAGCTATAATAACTCATACTCCAAATCAACAAAAAAGAAAAAAATATATTGATTTTTCTAAAATCTCAATTCAAATGGTACTATTATTTGAAGACTGGGACATAACCCATAGAAAGAGAAAATAATGTGTATCTTGAAAGACTATTCATTCAAATCTCTTTTCAATTATTTTGATTATTAAGAAACTTGGTTTAATGTGTTTTACTTTAGACCAGCTACTCATTATTGGTTTATACTTTTTAATCAAAATTATTTACTTTTTCATCAAAATTGTTTAAACAATTTTCCAAAATGATTTCAAAAATGGTTCGAATATTTTAGACTTGAAGAAAATACTTTACCCAATCTTACTCTTCAAGGATTCGAATACTTTAAAAATGAGGCAAAAACCTTTTTAAAGGTTCAAGAAAATCTTTTATTTCAATTTGATTATAATTTAAAAGTCTAATTGATATTCTGTTGGGATTATCAAATGGTTCAAAAACCAGGATTTGATATCAAGTTAAAAAAGTTATTCGGAGACTCGAAATCAAATGGTGATCAAAATTTTATAAGACAAATTGTTGCCAAAGAGCAGTAAATTCATGAATTCAAGAATAGAAGAACATAGGCATTCCTTTATCAAAATTAAATTAGTTTTAAGTCCGTGTTTAAGATTTCAAATATAAAAGAAGACTCAAGATAAAAGCTCTCCTCAAGTGTAATTGAGCGAGAGATAATACATTTCAAGAAAGTTTTTAAATTATCCTTGTAATTTTAAAACTTTCTTTAAAATCTTTTCAATTTCAAGTTTCAATCTTGTAATTTTTAATTTTCAACCGATATTATAATTTCAAAATTTTTTTACATCAATAAATTCATTGTTTCCATTAACCTCTACTTCTCTTGTCCCTCTCCCTTGACCTGAACCCCATTTGGGGTGTGTGTGTGTGTGTGTGTGTGTGTGTGTGTGTGTGTGTGACATTGAATAATTCTTCTATTTATAGAGCAATAAACTAAAATAAACTAAAATCTTATCAAAATACTTCAACTAATCTAATCTAAATAAACATATTTTGAGCTGAACTCTTGTTTTTAAAATCCTCTCTCTCTCTCTCTCTCACATCTCTTCGACCAAGAGAACTCTACTCCGACAAGATAAATTTAAACTTCATACTTCAAATGATCGTTCTTTTGTCTTGATCAAGTGTCAATATTTAACTCTTACAACAACATATGGTTGAACTCATTCTAAAGGGACAATCTTTCTTATGAACCAAATACCAAATTTGATCACGTGACATTAACTAAATATGCAAATCATATGATTTGGCCAAGGAAGACATCTCTTCTTTTAACAAAGTATCCATAGCAAACTCCAAAATGCAACAATTCATACAACTCATCCACAAAATCTTTAATTGATTGTGCATAATGAAGAACAAGGGACTATCAAAATAGACTAACTTGAGAGAAAAATGATTCCAAAATCAAAGGATCGAATGAGACTTGATAAGAAACAATTATGCAATACTAAACATATGACTTTCGTTCAAGTCTGATGGCCAATAAAAATTGATTATCTTTATATGCATGTTCCAAAAACTTTTTTCTTAACATAAAGAAACAAAGTCAAAGAGACTCGTGACAATGCATAATAATTATCACATTAGTCTTTGAGCTTACATTACGTATCAGGAGTATGCTCAAAAGTTTTATAATTGAAAATAATTTATCTAGTAAACTGGCATGGAATTTAGAAACATTGACTAAAAGGTAGGTAAAATCCTAATTTCGAAAGAAAAATGTGGTATCAAACAATGGTCCCGAAAAAAATGAAGCAATTTGGGGAGTATTATACAATTTAGTAAACACCTAAATAAAGTCAATATGAAAGTCACACAAAAGAGTATGCGATATAAATTTTGGTTCGAGGTCAAGTACACATGGGATGTTGGTTTAGGTGGCAATGCTATAGGTATCAGAACCTAGATTATCAACAAATCTTGGCCCAACAGTCCACGAGAGATATGAGTTTGCTCCCACCCAAGACCCGATGTGTGAGGAGAGATTGTTGAGGTTATTCCACATCGGTCGTGAAAGGAGCTGGCGGTCAGTTTATAAGTGCGAGGGAAAGTCCCTCCTCTTGAACTAACTTTTGGGGTTGAGAAGGCCTAAGTCCACCCAACATCTCCTTTGTTCATGTATTAGTAACGGGGATTATTTTGGAAAGAAGTAAACGTCGAAACATATTTATAGAATTTGACTTACAAGGTTTTTTTTTTAATTTTTTGTACCTATACAAAGACACAGAATAAGAAAGCGTATACACTTTAGATTTTCTTATCTTGTCGAGACAGTGTAGTTGAGTGTGAGTTGAGGGTCGGACAGTCATGAGACATTAAAGATCATTCTCATCTAAGTCAATCCCATCAGAAAGAAAAGAGTCCTGGAGAAGTTGAGAAGCTGAGGGTCTCATTTTTGGCTGCCCAATGCATCTTTCAATGAACGCCTTCAATTCTGGATCACTCACTTTCTTCATGGCTTGAGGCATCACCCCACTAGTAACCTTCTTGTATATCTTCACGAGGTTGTCACATTCACTATATGGTATTTCCAATGTTTCCATTTCAAGTAAACACATTCCAAAAGAATATATGTCTACTAATTCTGTGTAATTCTCCTCATAAAGTTCAGGTGCCATGTACTCGGGTGTACCCAATAATGAATGTGCAGCATGACTCTTTCCAACTATCGTTGCAAACCCTAAATCTCCAATCTTGACCTGCAGAATGTCGTAAATAAGATCAATCCAAAGTCAAGTTAAAGGGAAAAGAGAAAGAACAAAATTACGCGCAGTTCGTGACGACGCTAAAAATATGATGATCCTGACGAATACCAAATATCAAACTACAAGGAAAGAAGATTCTCAAGCCCCAAAGTCGAGCATGGACTACACTTATATAAATGACCTAACTCAAAGTAAAAGTATCTCCCTGAAATCAACCATGTTTTGAAGATTAGTCTATATCATTAGTAAACGTGCCTAGTCACTTGTATAATGCCTAATGAATGAACCTTAATGCTCTTGGGTAGAACGGTTCAGGTCCAACTAGACAATAGAGAACCGAGAACCAGAATTAAGCAGTGAAAAATGATTTAATCAACAGAGGGGTTTCAGGGACATTTCCTAGGTGAAGATAATGCTGACTATTTAGGTAGGGATACCAGAGGTGCTTGAGCGCCTACTTCCATTGATTCATGATGTTAATTTTCGAGCAACATTAGTTAGTTTGTACATACCTTTCCGACATTCCCGTTGATGAAAATATTACTGCAATTCAAATCTCTATGAATGATGCAGGGCTCATGAGTATGGAGATAGGCTAAGCCCTTGAGAATTTGTCTTGACCATTTCTTGATTGCCTTGATGGATACATGGCGATGCTTCTTCCTGTACTCCCTTAGATTAGATGCACATGCCTCAGTGATAAAATTCAAAGTATTTTTCTCTACATCTTTCCAAAAATGGTAGAGAACAATTATGTTATCATGCTTCAATGTCTTTAGCAACTCGATCTCCGAGTGAAGTCTAATTATAACAGATGGATCACTGCTGAAGTTCCTGAGTCGAACCTGGTTCCAGGCTACGTCAATTCCTTCACGTTGATCAAATGCTCGATAAACCTTCTTCACAGCACCACTGCCCAGCAGATCACTGTACCTCCCAAACCTGCCCGTTGGATCAACCTCAACGAATGGTTCTTCATCGTCTTCAGGCGGATCAGGAATTGCTGATGGCATTCTATATGAACAGTCCTGCAAAACAAGACCCTGTTAGTGAACTCTGCCATGGAATCTTCTCATATGTTCAAGGATTATTATGAAATGCATTCAGCAGAGGAAGCTAGCTGTCTCTCTGAAAATCCCACCATCCCAAGTGATCAACATGAAAAATTAGATCAAAATATGCACTGTTAAAGATTAAACCTAAAATAGAAAACTCGAAAAGAGAGAGATAAAAACACATATAATAGTATCACAAAATCATCATCATCGACAATTTATATTCCCTTTATCTCAAAAATCATTGATTGGTTACATAAATTAGGCAATTGGCTTACGAGAAAGAACTCATAGCACAATATCATGAGAAAAAACAGAAATCAATGTACTAAAACTCACAGCTATCCAAAAAGTCAAAAGAGTCAATGATCAATAGATTGAACTAGTTAATTTTCATCCATACAATTTTTTTTTGAATATCAATATAACCCTCCTAAGATTCTCCTTCTCTTTATTTATTTATATATTTTAGGATGACGGCAAGAATATTCATAACAGAGCACATTCAAAGTTCTTAAAGTTTCGTTCTGGTATTTCAAAAACAGTTTCTAGGTCATAACTGGATCAATTTTTGAGCCGGTTTTCAAATCATTGATAAAATCAAGGAAGCCTTCGGCACGGAAGAAAATCTGCTACTCGAACACTGCATATGTAAATTGTAAAAGATGAAAACCAAATCATATGTAAATTTTTGTGCATTAAACTGATTGCACAATATTCAGCTCCGTAAATTTCAACAATAATAAACGAGTACTGTTTTCACTAAATTTAGGGTTAGTTACATGACAGATTAATCATTTTTTCATAACTATTCACTTGAACTAGTTGATTTTTAACACGAAATTACCCTATCCGTGATCAGATAAACAGAAAAGTAAAACAATAAATTATAGTAATTACCTGATTTATATGGAGAGCGTGTTTCGAGAAGAAAAGGAAGGCGATAAATTTAAGTAGGGATGACTGGTGAAGAAATGTCTGAATGCTAATGTGTGTGTCTATAGGCGTATATGGCAGTCCAATCAAACTTTTCTACGTCTCTATGAATATGTGAAAATTATATACACTTTTTCTTAGTTTGGAACAAAAATACTTATTCAAAAGAGTTTCTTATCTTAATATCAAAATAAGTCGAGTTCTTAAATTTAACTATGATCAATAAAAATCTTACTTATTTTAAATTATCTAATTATAAGTTCACTTTTTTAAGTTTAGCTAAATATGTTAGCCTAATCATTCAATTCAAGTCGTAAGAGATTCAATACTGTCACAAGATAAAAAAGAAATTAATTTTTTTTCAAGTAGCCAAACTCACTAATCGGCATGCCTCAATTGATTTTATTAAAAGTGATTTTTTTTTTTATAGAAAAGGTTAAAAATAAGATTTTGAATGGCAAGAACATCGATGACATAAAATAAAATGGCATTCCAAGTTATAGTTGAGAATACGAGAAGCCACGCGAATTCATTTATTTTAGTTGAGTAATCTTCAAGATTGACACGACCTTAACCAGCTCAATATTAACACCTAAAAAGGGTTTCGAGGATTGAATATAATGGTGGAATTATTTTATTTCGAAGTGAGGTCTAAATAAACACGGAAACTTACAGCATACAACATTTGTTTAGAGTACATTTACACTTTATATACTATATTTTTTAAATTTACGCTTGACTAGGGATGACAATTCGAGTTAAAATCGAAAATCGCGGTTAACCAAACCGGGTGCTATGTGGTGGTTATGGTTATGGTTTTGATTTTGATGACCCGATTTGGGGTGGAGCGGGTATGGTATTTAGCGACGGTGCACCGCCCCGAACCGAATACCCGTTGAAAAAAATTAATTGGGCAATTAGGCTTTCCATTATTCTTTCCCAAAATTAATTGGGCAATTTTGTCAATTGTGCTTCTCCAAAATTCTGGTCTAATTAACATTATTAAATCCTTAACTCAGTAACCCAACTCAAACCCTACACGTTAAAATTTAAAATTGGAAACCAAACTTACAAAACACTTGTCCACTCAACCAATGAACCAAATCAGATCTGTCGGCACTCTGCTGCCTATACCTCAACTTCAAATTGTAGTAATCAGCAATAAAGTTTACCATTTTGTGAGCACACTCACTGAGTTGTTCTGCGTCCAGTAGCTTCAAAAGCAACACCAAAAAGAGTTGAAACATTTGAGGCAGTTGCAAGACAAATGAAAATCCCTTGTGAAAAAAGTTAGCGTTGAATTGCAAGACTCGATGGAACTCCACGTATCTCATGATTCATACTGCTTTACTTTACAAAGAACTTTTTCCTCGTCTAAGGCAATGTGGTGGTTATGGTTTTGATTTTGATGACCCGATTTGGGGTGGAGCGGGTATGGTATTTAGCGACGGTGCACCGTCCCGAACCGAATACCCGTTGAAAAAAATTAATTGGGCAATTAGGCTTTCCATTATTCTTTCCCAAAATTAATTGGGCAATTTTGTCAATTGTGTTTCTCCAAAATTTTGGTCTAATTAACATTATTAAATCCTTAACTCAGTAACCTAACTCAAACCCTACACGTTAAAATTTAAAATTGGAAACCAAACTTACAAAACACTTGTCCACTCAACCAATGAACCAAATCAGATATGTCGGCACTCTGCTGCCTATACCTCAACTTCAAATTGTAGTAATCAACAATAAAGTTTACCATTTTGTGAGCACACTCACTGAGTTGTTCTGCGTCCATTAGCTTCAAAAGCAACACCAAAAAGAGTTGAAACATTTGAGGCAGTTGCAAGACAAATGAAAATCCCTTATGAAAAAAGTTAGCGTTGAATTGCAAGACTCGATGGAACTCCACGTATCTCATGATTCATACTGCTTTACTTTACAAAGAACTTTTTCCTCGTCTAAGGC